>JAYRBW010066107.1:0-28584 GCA_036023295.1 Invenusta paracnida | reverse complement strand
ATTCACTCATGCCCCTGCACCCAAGGGGTGCGCATTAACAGAAATATTTACAAAGGTAACAAATTAACAGCGGAAGACATCAGTGCATGCATCAAAAAATTCTGCAAGGTTCGGGATGGCCTGAGGGCCACCAGAGTCCAGTAGGACTCTCGGGGGGGAGCAACAACAACAACAGATAGACGCGTCGATCCCGTTACATGTATGTAGGTAGCAGCATTAACGCAGTAAAATATTAATTTTTCTTGACATTCATTTATGGTTAACTCCATTATATTTCATGAAATCGTGTATTTTACCCATAAGTTAGTTATAGCAGATTGAAGCATGTTTTTTATTTCGATGATCTGTTTATAAATAGTATTTTCATGTAAACGTAGAATCATTATCATTATTTATAATGTTCGTTTAAGTATCATAAGCTGATTAAAACGCAATAATTTTAAACATAAGACTATGAGTGCATAATATAATTTACATACAAATATAAATATTTATTCATCTTTTTTAAATACTCTAAACATTTTTGGCTAAAATTTAAAATTCTGAAAATGTCATGGTTAAAATATAAGAATTTCTGTAAGTTTAAACGTTAATTATATATTTTTAATATATATAGTAAATGTATTTAAATATTTGAAATAAATTGTTATATCTATGTCAAATGGACAATTGAAAATCTGGAGAGCCTGAACTTCAAAACTCATCTATATATCGTGACTGATTCGCCTACATTCACAATATCGAAACCATAATACTCTTTACCTGACGTCCTGGCTACTTTTGAAAGAACATAGAAAAACATTCCGGTGGATATTTCATGAGGCTGGTCACGGTAAAGGGCCCACTGACGGTGTCGGGGCAACAATCAAGCGTGTTGCTGGCGGACACGCTATTTCTTCTTCCGATGAGTTGCTCCTGGTTGCACAGCATTGTGCCATAAAAATAGACACTATATTTAAATGATGCCGATATCAATGAGTTTTCAAAGAAATTATCAGATGTGAACAATTTACAACAAATCCCAAAAATTATGAAAGCTCACAAAATTGTCGGCCACAATGAAATTTTTATTATTTGCGATTTAGCATGCCTTTGTGAATCTTTCTGTGACTGCTTCAATTGCTGCATATGGGACCCCACAGAGAACAATCTCAAACATGCACAACTTGCTCAGTCGTTAAAAGATCGAATTTCTAAAATGTCCCTTTCCACAGTCGAGAACTCTGGAGATGGAAATTGCTTCTTTCAGTCAATGTTGGATTCAATGCCGGATATATCAATCACTGTTACTGATCTGAGAAAAAAAGCCATTCGGAAAAATCCACAAATCAATGGATGTCCAGTATAGAAAGCTTTGATGACAAACGTCGCAGAATTGAAGAATACTTGGCAGATATGTCAACTGATAATGTCTGGGCCGACTATGTTTATATCAGGGCTACCTGCCGAGCTCTGAACATAAACTTGGTTATATTGTTGGCAAAGGGATCGACTCACGATGTCAAAATCACCGGATCAAGCTCAAATGATAAGCCGATCGTTCAAATTGCATATATTCCGCAACTGCACTACATTGGAATACGTCATCACAAAATGATGTTCATGTTAATTCATGGGTGGTGTCTGCAGTGCATGTCATATCTCGACGTGGTCGCAACACAAACAAATTGCATATAGGACAAGTTCAGAGTGAAACAGACGGTGATACAGTATGCTTGAACTACGTTGAACCTACTATGGATACCAATCAGTGTTTTTACTGCTTTCCATTGGCAAAGGATCTGGAACCGGAGGTTCTCATATCAAAGTGTTATCTGCTGAAGAGTGTGAAACCACAAATCGAAATGTATCGCTGCTACTAAAGAAATGGCTATCTCTTCAAAAAAGATGAGCTGGAGGCAACAGAAAACTTTTTTAAGCTACATTTTAAGACTATTTCAAAATAACATTTTGCTTATTCATATTTTGAAGTATTTTGAGTATTGTACTATTTCTATATTTATCATTAATCAGCAGTGTTATACCGTTGTACATTTGACACTTAATACATTTTGCGTATTCTAATAATCTTAATAATATATTTGTATACACTTTTAATACACGGTTATCAATATATTATCAACATTTATGATTAATATCAAATGTTTAAACTAAGCATTTATAAATTTTCATTATATATGCGGTTTTGTATTATTATATTTTATATATTCAACTTAACCACATAATTAATTATTGTTTGAGCCCTGAAATATAATTAGTATTTATATTAATTTATTATTCATCATTATTATACTTATTAAAAAAAAGATTATATGATTATTTTTTACTGTATGTAACGTAATGGACGCAAAAAAACAGATATTTACATTTTTTAAAGAAATACTAATTTAGTGTGGTTCGCACCTAGATTTTCGAATTCTACACAAAATTAAGTACATAAGACTTAAAATTCACGTTATTCTACGTCAAATTATTGGCAACTCAAAATTCGTTCATTTTTCGTGAAATATACCTAATGGAATTACCCTATACCGTCCTTTTTAGTGTCAAATATACTGAAAAGTAAAATTAAATATATAACAATTATCGAATATTAAAATAAAAAAATAACGCAGCAAACCAAAAAATACCGCATAACGCAGCAATTATTAAAAAAAAACGCAGTTGCGTTAATAACGCAGCCAGGGGCAACACTCATCTAGTCATTAATGCTAAGGAGAATAGACCTATCTTTGACCGCTAATAAATCAAGCTAGAATGCATTAAAAATCTATTTTTTGAAATTAGCGTAATCACCAAGCGCGAACAAAATGCACCTAATATAAACTTTTAAAAGGGTTTTAGATACTTTTCTAAAAGGAGTCAATTTAGATCAAAAATTGTTTCTTCTTCTTCTGATTATTATCTAAACAAAAACGACCGCGTCGCAAAAATGAAATCCAAGAACCGAGCTTTTCAAAACAAAAACGGTGAAATGATATTGATAATATGAAGTACAGCCGTTAAATAAATTAATGTATAAAAGACGCCAAGATTTAAAAAGTTCTTACCTACATACATAGTAGGTACAGCCATCGAATAAATTGTTATAAACACCCCACCAGGATGAAATTGTTACAATACTTTCTTTTTAAAATGCATAAACGTATACATCAATGTGTAACACAAGAATGCCAAAAAAAAATTGTTGGCTATTACTGTTGTACCTACTGCGATAACGGGGAGAAGAGTCATACTTGTGTATACATACACCTCCTCTCAAATGATCGGGGACACGTTATTTCCTATTTATTTTCTCTATTAATTATAACCATACTAATAAATAAATATTAAATCGTACCTTAAAAATATAATGCATTCCTCAAAATGGTTATGAATCACGAGTATTATATATATATGATTCAATGTTTTCTACATTAAAAATTATTTTTAATAACTTGTTTTATTCTCAGTACCTAGTAATTAATATTTGAATCATGTATACATATTTTATTCCTCTATACAATAATTGATAAATTTACGAGTAACTTTAGAAATTATGTTTCACTTTCATAACTTCGGTTTTACTAATATTTGATCATTGTCTTTATAACTTATAAATAAATAATAAACTTTTCGAACTTATCCGAAGGAATTTTAAAAATAATATTTATTTATCTAAATGTTAATTAAATCATCTATACATACATCTATGTAATTAACTATAGATTGTAAGTCTATATAATTGTATTTCTCTATTACAGCTTTATTCAAATTTTATAATAATCATTGATAATTATAATTAATGCTAATATCTATCATGCCATTGTGTTTGCTATAACATAATAAACGTTTGTGTTGTGTTTATTTTAAAAGCTAGATCGCAAGTATAGTCTACTTTAATATTTATAAAATTTGTATACTTATTTACCAAAGTTAATTCAGATAATTTTTCAGATTTAATCATTAAATATGTCTACTTCTACTATGTATAGTACAAAAGCAATAATAGAATTTTACATCAGAGGCCATTGTATTTTTTTATAAAAAAATCTTCAGTCAGTCGCGCTTGTTGACATAATCTTTGCTATATATATATTATAATTATATATAAAAAATATCACAAGTTAAAATAATAACAAGTACAAATAATATATAAATATTTCATAAAATATATATACTACGGTGCAAAATGAATTGCAAAACAAGTTTTTACAACAGACGAACAATTAAAATATTTATGGATTAACAAGTAAATATAATAGGTATTGCTATTTTGATGAATAATATTTCTATATTCTATTATAATATACCGAACACTATATGTTTATGGTGGAACACTACATCATACACACAATATTTGAAGCAAATCGGAAAGTAAGATTCATGTCACTATGACGTAAACATTTACTTTTTGGGGCATAATCTAAATCTGTATGTCATTTAACATATATTAATTTGAATAAAAAAGTATCTATTCGATGTATAACAATAGACACCATGCTGCATGTTTTACAACAGATCTAACTATGGTATAATAGCAATATGTTAATTATAAATGTAGTCGTAAAAAGTCGTAAGCATGTATTTGAGAGCAACAGACACTAACATATAATACATGTATTGTTAAATATATATGTGTAATTAAACACAATCCAAGTAAACACTAAGTAATAAGAGCATAGCATAGAGAAAAAACAATATCGCGTTTATTAAAAAAAAAACAATTAATAGAATTATGTAACCAGATGCTTGATACTAACTACCGAGCTAGAAAGTCATGTATATATGAATGTATTATTAGGACCGCGGTATTTAACACAATTTAAACAAATCCCTGTTAGGGGTATTTGCCTCTTTTAATGACATTTTCAGAGATTAGACTGAGAGGACACATATTACATAATATTTGTATGACAACAACAGCCTGTGTGACATTGTTCAAAAAAGAATACTAAACTTACCTTGTAATATGCATTTTTGATACAGGTAGAATAAATAGGGAATGTGTTGTACAAATTTGCATATAATATGTATGCTAATAGTTATATACATTAGATGTTAAAATAATTAATCAGGAGAAAGAGGCTGCTATTATATATACTTCCTTGGGAGAGAATAAAACAGAATTGTAAGATGAAAACAAAGCGATTAAGCATGAACACAAGAGGAGGACTCATCGGTAAATTAAATAAATCCAACCGACAATTTTCAAATGTATAATCCATTTAATAAATTAAAGTGTCAGTAAAAGAAGGAATCATACTATTAAAAAGGCGCCATAATAAGGTAATCGCAGAGAAATGGTCATTTGAAGCGTGTTTCAATTTTGCTGAAAATTAGGAAAAAATAATCATATATAATGCAGTACACCATCATAATTTAAAAGATATATAATATCGCATTTTAAGTGCATCCAATATTACTTTTTTTAAATAAACTTTAATTAAATAAAAGGTATATATTATTTTATTTAATGTAAAAATTTTAATAACTTCAAAATTAATAATTTATACATTTTATTTAAAGATTAAAAAAGAAATTCAAACATTTCGACTTAAAAAATTGATATCTATATAATATTATTCTACGTGCCAAAAAGAATTTACAAAGATTAAATTGAATTTTATAGTATCAATCATTTTGTTTAGATATGAAAATACTTGATTTTATGTTTTAAGTAAAGGGTAAGGGTTCAGATGAGTAACACGAAGGTTTGTAATTTATGTTAAATCCATAGACTTCAATCACCGCTTCTCGTCTGGGAAGACTCAGAACAAAGTCATCAATGAATTCATGGAAAAGGCGATACCACTCCTTCCAAGCTCACAACTGCTCCATCCAACCAGTTAGATGAGGTCGACAATTGAAGTTCCGAGCAATTGCATCTCAGACGTGTTCGATAAGGTTGAGATCGGGAGACCGTGAAGGCCAAAAAATACATGGAATATCGACACCATTTAGGTGCTGGTAGACACAAGCAGCTCTACAGGTTGGAGTGTTATCCTACTAGCAGATGGCGTTTTCGATTATAATTTGTATATCATCCTGGAAGAAGCCTTGAAGGGCTCAATGTGAAGTGTTGATTACAGCTGCATAAACAGAGTGGCCATTATTTTGGGCAAAACAATTCAAGAAGTCCAAAACAATTTTTTTCAGAAAAGTTTATTATTTTTAATTTTTGTTAAAAGATCCCCAATAAACTGGTTTTGCATAAAAAGAGATATTCCAAAACAAAATGTATATGCATATTTTGTTCGCCCAAGAGTCATCTCTTCTGCGATGCTTGAGTTAGATTATTTATTATTATTTATAATAGTCATATATTGAAACTGTTTAGTTAGAGCATCACTTGCCCACACATATACATTAGTATTCAAGGTAGTCATTAAAAATATGAGCTCAGATTTGACAACTCTTTCCTTAATGCACCCCAAATCAGATGAAGCATTAAGAATAACCTTTGCTGAATTCTATGAGACTGAGAAACTTCTGTAGATTTTTGTAGAGATTTTCCAGACATAAATGAGCCAATATTTGAGTTACCTGTCAATATTTTTTCAGGGGCACATAAATATACTAAAAACTAGTAATTTTTATATTATATAATAGAATACATTTAAATACAAAAATCATTGCATATTTTTTCCAATATTAAAATTGAAGGAGATTTCGAGATTTGAGAAGTGTTTCTGAAACTTGAGTAGATTCAAAGAGGGGTGGCCAATCTGAATAAAGAATGACAAGTACTTCGACCACCCACCCAGATTGTGCCCCCCACATACACAGAACCTCTGCCTGCAGCTGTAACGTCACATTTTTGTTTAAATACAGCTCTTCTTTACTTCGCTGTATTCAAATTCTGCCATCATTGCCATACTACCCGAACCGACTCACATGCTTGAGAGATGTGTAACTCACCAGAAATTGTCAAGGTTGTCCGTGACAATCCAATGGCTAAGGCCATATCTGAAAGTTTTCTTAAGAACTTCGAACATTATATAACTAAATAAAGCAAGACTTTAAAATACTAAAGTGATGAACTTATTATACTTTTAAACATTTTTAAAATACACTTGAAAAAGATAAATTGTAATAAGTAACACACCCCCCTTCGATTATAACTGTCTTAAATGATAGGCTAGCAGTCAGTCGTTTAAAATGTGTTAATTTGATTTGTTCATTCTTTATGGCAGGTAATATATATATATATAACTTCTTAGTTAAGTATATAACAATACAGCGAGCTAAACTAACTATCTTTTAGATGACCGGATTCAATTAGAAAAAAGGTAACTAGCGTAAATTTTATCCATGAAGTAATTATTGTTACACATTGATATAATATGCATTTTATTTTCTATCAAGATTTCAAATATAGACTATTTACATAATTGCAAATATGAGCATTATATTAATTATAAATCTCAAGTCATTTGCATTCTACAATCAATTATTTTAAATATTCAAAACTAAAAAAATAGTTATAATTTTTATAATAATTAAAATTATGACAATAACCTTTTAAATCATATATAATTCGTTTGTGATTTTTTCAATGCGAATATACACATAACAACTAAATTTTACGAGAAAACTTACCACAATATCGTTGAGTTTATTTTCTATTTTCGTCAGCCTATTCTCCATTTCCTTCTTCTCCGCCAAGGCCATTCTATAGAAATCATCGACCAAAGTGTGCAAGGTGCGTATGTCTTTCTGTCAACGAAGAAAAAATGTAGATTTAAATCCAATCGATTAATAATATATATATACAGGTAAATAGCAATGGTACAAAATACTATGATAAACTAAAAAATAAATATATAATTAGACAAATAATATAGAATGACATTCTGCAAATCAAACTCACCTAGTTTCTGTAATATAATACAAGTTATTTTCTTAGTTTTTAAGTTAAATTAACTGAAACATTTACTCTACATAAGTTACCTAAAACGCAGCGCATTTAGGTTATCAGAGTAACTATTAAAAAACAGGGCATCACTGTCATAAATTTAAAAAATTGTACTGTACGGATCTAACGATAAGGAAATGTTATTCACAGACCAGTGATTCATCCGGCAAGGAAGGGAGTGAACCAACATCCACTTGGGGCCGGAACTCCTGGGGTATGGGCACTGTTTCTCGGACTCGTTTCATGTCCCGCTGCACATCGTGCATCCGCATTTCCATCATGTAGACCTGGGCTCGCATTTCAACCATATTTTCAGAATTTTGCTCCTCTAAAGCCAACAACGAACGGTCCACTCCCCTGAAATTCTGAGCATTATCATCAAAGTCACCACCTCCGTCACCATCTCCACCACCGCCTTCTCCTCCAGGGATATTTTCCTCTTCTTCGATTGGAGGAGAATCAATATCCGAGGATTCAGAATCAGCTGGAGTTCAAAATTTCAGTACTCAAATTACAACATTATCACATAGGAAAAATAAACTGTTACATTAATTACTGCATACAAAAACTGTTTTATTAATTATAACTGAGAGTGAGTGCCAGTTTTTAACCTAAGAAAAAACAAAAGACAACAACAGTTAACCATCGAATGATTGTCATACAATACATATTACACGAAAATTGTCATAAATCGATTAAATTTTATTTCTGAAAAATTCCATATCTTACACCTTAAGCCGGATTCAGATTACTTGCGTATTTGCCTTTGTATTTGTAAAGTAGGCAAAACACGAAAGGATGCAAGCAGAACACACAGAGCATGACTAAAAGTACAAAAAATCAACACACAAGTGGTCCAAATCTGTAGTTGAACAAATTTCTACTATCCTAAAATGCAGCTGTTTCTATTGGTCATGGTCAATATTTGTTTCATTGTGTTTTCCTTGCTATGTTTACTTATTATTTACATATTAATAATAAAATACAACCTTATTTAATTACTACTTAAATTACTATTATAATTTATTTATTCAACTTACATTAATAACTTGTTCTATAATTCAAAATTTGTAATGGAGAGTTATTGCTGCTAAATATCAAGACGTCTTTGATGAAGATTTAATAATTGAATCCAGAAATATAGCTTTTGTAATGAATTATTTTTTCCTTACATTACCATACCTATCTATACATGTAAGTAATGTGAATACTGCTTGTATGATTTGCATTGCATATGGTCTACATGAACACGCACATTATCATGCAAGTCCTTAAAAAATACAAGTATAATGTTAATCGGCTATAAAATCAGTTGCATATATACTACAGACACTAATGTATATAAACCAAGTACCTAATATATTCCAATAAATCAATAGGTTTCCCATAAAAAATATATATATGTGCCTACTATATAAATTAGGCCCTGCATTTATAGTAAGCCAAATGTAAATAAATTACACTAGTAATTTAAATAAAAAAGTTAACAGGTAATATTTTATTCACCTCTAATTGTCAACATTGAATAAGAAATACACAACTTCTCGGTATATCAACCTAAATAGACATCTTAATTGACAAATAATAAATTATTATATTTATAATATTTACACACCAGCTTTCTACTTGGAAAACTTCAATATATAAATAAATTGAAAATGAAAAATAACAAATTAAATTCCCCCATTATTAACAACTTGATAAAATGTAACAATTTTAATAATAACCTTATCATGACCTAGAAAACAGAACTAAAGAAACACTATACATTAAATACAGTTAGCCTAAATTAAATACTAAATTGCATTAAGTGTTAGCAAATTTATTTCGAATGATATGATTTGCTGTTAAATTCACTAGCAAAAAGTGAAATTGGTGTGATTCCTGTAGCATGTTAAAAGTAAAAATCTTATATTAAAGATATAGAGAGCCAAAAGGTTACTAAACTGTAAAAAATAATGACAAACTTCCAAGCAGTATTTTTTTATTTTTCAAAATTCATGTAGCATTTGGGCTCCCAATATCTTTAATATAAACTTATACATTCAAAATTATGCTACAGAAATCACACTAATTTCACTTTTAAACACTTCTGAATGACTGTTGGTTCTTACACAACACTTAGCTCTATTGACAATAAATCAAATACAAGTATCTTTTAGTCATAGCAGCCATGGCTATTTAAGAAAGGGAGGCATTACAATTGGATTAGATTAGAATATATTGATTGTGCAACTATACATTTTCACAACAGGCACCTAATGAATTAACTAGTCTACTACTCACAATTCAAAATACATGAAAACTTACTATTTAAATTATTATACAAAATATAAATATAACTTCAAACACAAACGAACAAGTGTATATAACCGATATCAAAATATATATTATGTCAGAAAAAACATGTAAATATCATTATACAATAAATGACATGTTGGTAAGGACACATCTGACAGTATAATAGGTCTTAATCAGTCCTGAACCAAATTCAATAAAAAATACATTTTCTAAAAATTAAAAGCGAATACACAAGGTGGTATAATAAAAATATAAAACACAGGAATATATCAAAATAATGCAGGTCACACCAGCCCTGACTTATGTAATTCCATATGATGTCTTATTTGTAAATGTACCTATATACCTGAGATAACATATCTCCATATAATACAAAATATTATAAATTTTTGCTATCAAATAGTTAACCACCTTTATCATTTGCATATATGCTAATTGATGGGCATATACTATAAACAATTTGATAATCCTAGTTATCATATGCCTAATAAAAATCTTTTCTAGAAAGACATTCCAAATAAAATATATATATATGCACAGAAAATGTTTATACGAAATTAGGGCAAAATATTGCCACATTATTTGATATCAGTTACACTTAAAGATCTACATATCTAAAGTGGAAGATTTAATATGGGAGAAGCCCCTATTGACGGTCAAGTTTATGTTTTGAAACATGTTAATTTAAAACTATAATTAGTAAATTAGTATAAATTAATGAAATTAAAGTAATAGTTTTATCTAATTTAATAAAAATACAGCTATAATAAAACTTAAATGCAATATTGTAGAAAGGATATTATTATATACATCACTTGACTGGGTAAGAGAAGATTATTGCATATTGAAAAAATTATATCATTTAGAAATATTGATATAAATAACAGGTTTTACTAAATATTTGTACAAATATTTTTTAATGTTTTAACTATGATATCTATAATAATTTTCAGGTATTCTAATAAAACAGAATGCAATAGATAAGATAATGATACACATCACTAATTGTAACTTGAAGCTTTATATAAAAAAATGTATACACTGTATAATATGATAATATATAAATAATTTTTAAAATATTAATAAATATATTCATTTACACAGTCAGTAATGCGACAAAAAAACAATACAATATAGATACATATAATTATATAGTTAACTAGAAATATTATAAAATGAATTATATGCTTTCCACAATTTAAAAACATTGATAAAAACGCAATTGATAATGATATATATATTTAAAACAAGATATGAAATTAAATTGAATTATTTTTTCTTTTATATGCTTGTATATCCTTATAATGTCTAATGTTAATCAAAATTTTAAAACCCTTATAGTTAAAGAAAGGTGAAGGGTACATTTTTCTTTTGATTTTCAAAAGTAGCACTTTTAGATTCTATTAATATAAAATTAATCAAATGTCAATATAATACTTTGATAAATTTTGTTTAATAATATAGATTAAAGTGTGGTAATAAACATGAAAGTGTGTTTTGGTAAACAAAATTGTGCTATGCTAAATATTCTTCGAGAATCTGTGTTACTGATTGGTATAGATAAAATTAAAAGCTTCCTAATTGCTAAGAAAAGTCAGATTAGAACCATCTACATTACACTAATAGTATGTACTTAATTGATTCCATGTTGTGTAACTTCTAGTAGACACAATTTTATTTGGGAGAGAAAATGAAATTGATTACATAGTTTGTTAATTGAGTATTTGTCTAAAAATAAGACAAACAAATTCCAAATGGATCATATATAACTGTAATGCTAGAAACGATCTACAGAGGACTTTTAAGATGCACAACCACGCACACAGAAACCTTCAAAAACCTATTAAGATTAAATGGCTACAATGACAAATTCATCAACAAAGAGAAGACCCCAAACAACAGACCAAACCATTCCAACAAGACATGCCTACTCAATTTTCCATTTCTAAGAAACCCCATCGACCACAAAATTTGATCAATATTCAAGAAGTATGCCCTACCTATCCGAATATACAGAAGATCTTTTTCCCTCTACAATGCCCTCAAACCAAAATCACCAGTAAGAAACTGTGACCTTAAAACTTGCAGTCTCAAAAGCGATTTATGCATGATATTTAGTGTCTATTCCTTTACTTGTAATTGATGTCAAGAACTGTACATTGGTAGCAGTATAAAAAAATTACATATCATGTATAAAGAACATTTTTCTAATTAGAATAGCTCCCTCTTTAAATATAAGTTTCTTTATAATTGTAACTTTTCTCAAAACATTTTAGCTAGAGACTGTCATGTTATTAATCTTTGCTTTAAAGAAGCCATATTGATTTCTAGATTTTTTCACTCAATCAATAACAAGACAGAATGAGAACTCCTGGATTTAATATACTGAGATTTTTAATTGTTTCCTATCGGTTGATTGTTTTCTCCTTTTCATTCTACACAGTGCTCTAATGAGCTGTTTCCTGTATAGAAACCGCATGTATTCCTTCCATTATTTAACATATTTTCTGTCATTTGACAAGGGACTTCTACAAGTCCAAAAATTCATGAATAAAATTGTTTTATGCAGCGTGTGCTTTTTTCTTTGTTATATTACAAACAAATAATAGTTTAATTAAAAAAATCAAGTGTTCAATATTGAAGCAAACAATACCCATCTAATCCATTAAAATTAGTTCTTTGCAAAAATTAGGAAATATTATTATTGGAAAAATGGAAGTTCACTCTGAAATCCTTTAGACCTGAGATTACTTGCCTATAGTTTTATATTTCTAAATATATTTCAAACTCTAGTTAAAGGTGTTGTTCTTCTTTTTGTACCCCAAATTACATTTAAGCAGAAGAAGCTCATTATCAGTAACAAATTTGGTACTAGTATTATTATAGAAATTCTATAAACTAAATTTTTTAATTTGAATACTTCTATCAGTACTTACATAGAAACCATTAAATTTGTATAACTTCTACATTAATATATATTATTTGTACCCATCCCCTATTAATATTCTCTTTTCTTTTCTTTATTTGTTATTTTAGTATGTAAATTAAAATTCTACAGACATTTATTCCATGGAAATATTTTTTGAACACTAAGCTCTTTGCAAAGGCCAAAATTGAATCAGCCTCCAAAACATTTACACTGAATTTACGAGTGTCCTGTATATCATGTAGCATTAGTCTTTGATTTTTGACTATACTATGAAAAAAAATTTTTTATTAAATGTAAAAAATCAATAAAATAATATTTTTATGAATAAGCATTGGAAGCAGTGTTTGGAACAGATGGCAAGACCATTAAAGCCATATTTAAAAATAGTGGAAAAGAGTACCTAGGGAGGTGAGTATTTTATATATATATAATTAAAATATACTCAGAAATAGTTTGGAAATATATATTTTTCAGAATTAAGGTAGGGTGGGAGTATGGAAGGTTTTCATATTTTTTGAACTGTGAAAAAAAATTAATAGGTGGTAAAAAGACAAAAATTACATTAAATATATATTTTAAATCTGATCAATTTTTCCTGAAAAAATTTTGTTTTGACAATTTTTATTAAAGGAGAAAATTAAATAATACTATATTTTTGGAAATGGGGCAAGTTCAGAAATGTATGGGGTGAGTTTAGAAATGCAAGGGAATTAATTTTAATTTGCTATAAAGTATCTTGTATGAGTACGCAATATAATTATAATGATGTATTTAAGCTAATTGGTAAGTAAACAATTTCTCCTTTTCCATAATTCTCAAACATTTATAATGATAAATATAATAAGTAAGATAGCAATCTGTTAAGAGAAATTTTATTCTCTCACTGTGGTCTGTCTGGCTATATATTAGCCCTATATAGTATATTGTATGAGTACACAATAAGTATAATTATAATGTTGTACCTAAGCTAATTTTGTTTAAGTAAACAATTTCTCCTTCTCTGTAATTCTCAAACATTGATAATGATAAATATAATAAGTAAGAGAGCAATCTGTTAAGAGATTATTTATTCTTTCATGGTGGTCTGTCTGGCTATATATTGGTGCTAGATTACATGACAATGGTTACATAACAGTTATGTAACCCAGCTTATACAGCTGCTAGACCACTATAAACTTTCAATTTTATAATAAGTATTATATCTCACATGAGAAGGGAATACTTTTCCCAACAATTTCGTGAAAGAATAATCCTTTAGAGTTTAGCAGGCTCTTGTGCTTTATCTGTATATACAATAAAATATGATGCTCAATAAAACATATGTATGATCATTATTGAAATTATATTGATGTACCCAAGTTGATTAGGTACACAATAATTGAGACTGAAAAGCTCAAACAAGCCGCAGGAATTTTATTAATTTTTCATCATTTAGGAATTACATAATGGTGTAAGTATATATACTTATATCATATAGCACAAAAAGATTACATTTATAATTGAGCTCTCTTTTAATATCAATTTTGAAATATAATTACATAAATTATGGATATTATCAGGACTATACAATTTTGGGAAATTATTATTATTTTATATGAGTCTTACATAGCATATTTTACAATAAAATTTTATAATTCAAAATGACAAGATAATTATAATCATTCAAAGAAGTTCTTGATGAAATCAGATACACTCGGCAATGAATCTTATAGAGATTTGGCAG
The DNA here is from genome assembly GCA_036023295.1 of Invenusta paracnida. NCBI lineage: Eukaryota > Metazoa > Platyhelminthes > Proseriata > Coelogynoporidae > Invenusta > Invenusta paracnida. The sequence goes on along the minus strand of JAYRBW010066107.1, from coordinate 13,734 downwards.
AAGAGAATGAAGAAGTATAGCAACAATCCATGAACGATGATGAAGCAGATCAAGTACAAGGTCATACTTGTCAAACTGACATGTTTTATAAATAATATACATATATATTTGAATACTCTTTAATAATTTGTTAAAGAAAACATGTTAAGTATAAAGTATATTTTTTTGTTTGTGGTATTCTGAAACATGTTTTCAATTAATATTTAATCAAAATCAACTCTAAATTAGTTGATACAAATACCTAATATGCATTCCAAACTCATCCCAATAGCTTCTGAACTTGTCCCATTTATTAAAATGAAACTTGAACAAGGTTTTGTAATTAGACTATCAAGGGACTGTTTTAAAGAGAGGTAACCATGAGATTTGTTTAAAAACATAATATTTTAAATCTCTGGTGCCATTGTAAAACTAAGAGTTCAAAATGGTGGTATTTTGGTTTTAATTTAATGTAATAAATTTCTTAAAATATATATAAAATGAGTGAATATAATAATATAAAAATCAACCATAAATATGTATAAAAACAACTCTTTAAGTTAATGAAAAAATCAATGTTCTATCTGCCATAGTTTTTTCTCAGCACTCCCCACCCCAAAGTTAAATAAGTAAATATTTCCACACTTGCCCCACCCTACCTTATTGTTAATTGCTGTTATTTTCCATTATAAAACAAATAAAAAAATGAATAAGAAATTAAAACTAATTATAAACAATTTTACTTAACCTTAAGGGGTTAGTTTTAAGGTATTGGAAAATTATTATATTTTCCAGGTTTTAAAACCAAACTCAGGTAACTACCAGGTTTAAGTAGAATAAAAAGTTTTAACTTAAATTTATAACTGAAAGTAAATATCTTAAAAGTTGTAAAACCAAAACTTTAAAAAGTGTTTAGGTTTGGTTTTAGTGACAGCATTAAGCTAAAACTTGGTATGATAGGTAATGTCTTAGCTTATGGTCTCAAAAAAGGTAGTCACTACGTTGTAATAGTTTCGGCACACAAAGAAAATTGTTACATGTCAAGAGTAAAGAAAAATTGTCACATGCCGAGTGAATTTTTTTTTAAATAAACAAAGGAAAGTGAGATGCTTGATAATTGTGGTGTGGTTGCAGCCACCAACTTTTAGTAGTGTATTGGAGTTACCTTGTTAATACATTCATTTTTGTTTTTTTTAACATTCTGTCTAAATACCAGCATATAAGACTCTTGGCACATAACAATTTTTTTTAGGTGCCGAGACTTGCAATCTGAGGGGTGATGCTACAGGAGGGGGGGGGGCTGGGGCCCCTGGCCTACCACTTTTTTGCAAAGTAGAAAAAAATTAATGTAACCCTTACTGCAGTTGCAACTCTTTTTTGTATTATCTTCATATTATCTCAATTTACTATAATAGTAATACAAGTAACAAACAGAAAATAATGTACTATAATTATGCCTTCAGAAATACAATTTAGTGTAATATGCTGTACACAAAATAACAGAATTTTTGTATAATGGCAGAAAATATTCATAGATGTTAATGAAAATAAATTAGTAGTACTAGTAGTACTAGCTAGTAGTACTATGTTGTCATCTGCATTCAACAGGTTAAGATGGATATTGATTGATAGTGGTATTGTAAGTTTTATAAATAAATATTTTAGACATTAAGTTAGTGCTCTTTGATTGGCTGACAGACTGTCAGCAGTTGTTCTGTTCATGCAGCAGGTTACACTTGACACAAACTTGATGATATGTGATGTATTATCAAATTTGTTTGAGCTATTGATTACTGTGCATTAGCTCTTGCCATATTAGTCTTATTATACACAATTTGTCAACTCATAAATTCTTTCAGCAGCTTGCTGCGGTGTACACAATATTTAGTTACTTATGAGTAAAAGAAAGCTTATTTTTTTTTTAAAAGAAGCAGAAAAAAGATGAGAACACTACCTTTGGTATCGGAACCTACAACTTCTTTATTAGCACCCACACCTTCTTCATCTTCAGAAATAGAAAACTCTCAACTGAACTTACAAGATGATGTCTCTCCATTTCCTTATTGACCACCTAAAACATTTACTTTTCCAAAGACAATCATTGGTTTGCGAGCTAGATCCTGTCAGCATCAATGATTTGAAATGTTTCATTGGTTACATTATTACACAAGGTAAGTTTGTAATATCTATCTTTCTATCAAAATAGATAAGTGAAACAATAATGTTGTTATTAATATTTAATTTTAATTATATTTTAAATTAATATTTCAAAATCACCAGAATTCCATTTGCCATAGAGCAGCAGCAGCAGTTGAGATCATTGTAGCAAAGTGCAGTGATATTGTTGATATAACAAACAAAAACACTTGTGATATGAGACAAAAGGAATACAAACATCTGGTTAATGTAATAAGATGTCTGAGATACCTTGCAAGACAAGGTATTGCTCTTCAGGGAAGTCCCAAAAACGATCATTTTCACCAGCTTCTGATCCTTCTTGGCTGTAAAGATCCAGATATTATCACAAGTTTGAACCAATCCAGGTTTAAATAAACCTACAATGACATCCAGAATGAACTTTTGGACATCATGGCCCAACACGTCCTCCATGAAAAGCTTGACGAAATTCGGAAAAACCTTATTTTTCTATATTCGCTGATGAGTATACAGATATTGCTAATAAGGAACAGCTGTCATTCTGTGTAAGATCTGTTAATGATGATCTACAGGTGGAAGAAAACTTTCTTGGATATTATGAAATTCATAACATCAAAAGTGACACCATCGTGTATGCATTGACAGACATTTTGCTACAACTAAACTTGTCCTTGCAGCAATGTAGGGGGCAGACATATGATGGTGCCAGCAATATGATGGGTAAAAGGTCAGGTGTAGCTACTCAAATCAAGTCTCTTCAACCAAAAGCAATTGCCACCCACTGCCATGGTCACTCCCTCAGCCTAGCTGTTAAAGATATGATGTCATCATGCAAAATGTTATCAGATATGATGGGAACTGCTGGTGAAATATGTGTACTTGTTAATTATTCCCATAAGTGAGAAAATATGCTTGGGTCTCTTGATTCAAACATTGAAGGTGAATTAGGTGATGAAAAAAATGTGAAGAATATTTCACTTGATAAGCTTTGTACCACACATTGGACAGTTAGAGCATCCAGTTTCAACAAAATTTTACCAAAGTATGATGATTTGCAGAGACTGGGATCTTTGCCTTTGTGAAAAGCTTGATACTGAAACCAAATTGCAAATCATTGGCTGTCAACTGAAAATTAAAATATTTTCGTTTTTTTATCTATGTTAAGTCTTAACTTTACAGTTTAACAGATAACCTTTCAAAACTCTACAAAAAGAGAAGATGTCCATCCTTAGCAGTCAGAGACTTGCAAGTTTGATGCTCAAAACATTAAAAGGAATGTGCACAGATGATGATTTTAAACTGTTCTATGAATTGGTAAAGAAGAAGGCAGAAAAATTTGACATCAAAGATCCGGTTCTTCCAAGGAAGCACAAAATCCCAAATTATTCCACTCTTCAGTGTGTGACTGGTCATGAGAAGACATCAAGAGCGACCAAAGCTTTCAATCCCTTCTCTACAGACTATCATTTTAAAATTATTTACTTTGAGGCCCTTGATGCTGTTATATTGGCTATTATGGATCATTTTGAGAAGCCAAGCCACAAGTTCTTTTTGTTTGAACAGCTACTCTTAAAGGCAATTAAGGATGAGCCACATGATGAAGAAGAACAACAAACAGCTATTATCATAATATTCTGATGACATTGCCTTCTGAATTAAAACTTCAACAAACATTATGCAAAACAGAGCAGCCAGTTAATTTTGATGACATAGTAATTTCTACAGATTATACAGGAAGTTTCAAAAGATGAACGGTTGTTGATAAGCAACATTATCATCGTGATTAAACTTGTTCTTGTTGGTGCAGCAACCAGTGAAACTCCGGAAAGGTCTTTTTCTTTGGCTAGAAGGATGAAAACGTGGCTAAGATCCAAAATGACACAGAAACGATTTAATTCGTTGTCCATCCTTACTAATTATAAGAGTGTTGTCGATAACCTATCAATCATCGCAGTAGCTAATGACTTTGTAGCTTGCAAACCACTTCGTTATAACCAATTTGGAAAGTTTACTTCCGCTGACTTGTATTTTTTTTTGTTTTTACAGTGTGATGATATACTAGAACATTCTTGATATTCTGTCAACAAATTTTATTAATTCCTTCCTTTTCCTATTTTTGTCATAACATAATAATAATAATTATTATAAAATAAATGTTTATCTTCTAACTTTGTAGTGATACATTTTGTACTGAAAATTACTTGTTTTGAGCCAAAATAGGCTAGTAGTAGGATTTGGGGAGTGAACCATGGTGGCGAACATAAACTAGAGCCTCTAAGTATGAAATATATTTGTAATTTTTGCCCCCCCCCTTTGAAAATCGTAGCGTGATCCCTGATATATATGTATAATGGACACATATCCTATATATCTGACTGCTGGATCTTTAAGACAAGCAATGGGGCGATGGTTTCAGCTCCTATAGCTCAGGTGATACCACTAATAACTCGAAAGACTTTCAAATAAGTAGGTCATATGTAAAGAGATCTTCGAAGATTTATAATTTATGTGTGGCGAAAATTGTCTTTCTTTCATAAAAAAAATAATTTGAACATCCATTCTACACAAACGTAATATTTAACTCTATAGGAGATGTAATTTACGACAGTAAAATTTCATTATTTAGAGTAAAGCATTACTTTTAATATTTATAATAATAATGTACAAATACCCCTTTAAAGTATTTCGCTAATTAATATAATGTATAACTATATTTTTAAATATTGTAGGAGAATGTCTTCAACTAGATTTACTTTATAGTATATCTTAATTTGTTATTTAAAAATATGATTTTTTACTATATTTTAGAATACTTTTGGTTAAGAAATGTTACGTTATTTTGTTTTGTTTTATTTTTTCTATCTTATGGAATATATCGGACTCAGACTACTCGTAATATTATTGAACTTTAATGATTGTTTTCGCTAATAATATTCTGCTAATACATATATCAAGTTTTAATTTATAATGTATTTAATAACATAATATTATTGATATTGAAAGTAGCATACGATCTATTTCAAAATATTATATTTTCAAGGATACACTTTAGCCTAAGACACTGCAGTCGAATAGTGGTACATAGGTGCAAAATTTAAAATTTATAATACTTGCATTTTGCATTTTTTACATCGCTGCACGTACTAAGAGGTATAAATTTGCTCGATAGGTACTATTATCACCTTTATTCCATTATCTTTGAATACATCTGAATAATTAGGTAACCCAAACAATTATTTAAAGGGTGAATGAGTTAATTTAAGATAAAAACAATTTGTCAGCAATATTTCTAGTTTCTGGACTAAAATTTATACTTTAAAATAGGTTCGTTGTATTTCCACATAAATATTTTTTATTAATTCTTAGATTATTTTGTAAATACAAGTATATACCCGTATTTAAATGTTGATTCACAAAAATTATTAAGTGTCTAAAATTCATGATGTGCTTCTGATAATGTAGGTACCTGATATAATTTATTACACAAATATAGTATGAGTGCAGGCCCGTAGCAGTGAAATATAATGTGGTCCGACCATGTTCAAATAGGCGCAAAAACCTCCCAACATTTTTTTCATGGAAAAACCAATTTACACTCTCTAAACCTATAATAATTAAATAAAAGTGTGCTTTAGATATATTGCACAATGGATATTTATTAAATAAGTGCAATAATAATTAAATACGCAATAATTACTGCATGATAGTAAAGAATGATCTCTTAGCTTTGGAATCATACATACAAACATATCAAACACAATTAATATTCTAATAGTGCGGTGACATACAATATTGATGAATTATTCGATATGATATAAGAGGAGTTAGTTTAATTATTTTATCATTATTTGTGGATGAATGTAATTGATAATTATAATCAAATTAGTTTCTAAATACAGAAGCTCAATAGTCTCTAGAATCACTAAAAATGTTAAGACATTTATCTAGACAGAGACTGTCCAGCCTGTCTTTGTGAATGTGCATTGTAAGAAGATTGTTCAAGCGAATTTAAGACATTGTGTTGCGCAAGCATGTTTTCAAACGTCGCAAAGCCGAAGGACTTCGTTCGCTTGTAGCATTTGTCACAGGCATCACTAATAAGATATTGACCATTCTGACATATTAGATCGAACAATAGGCCTATGCACACTGAACGCAGCGCGGCGCGGCACGTCGAAAATGCAATCTACACCGAACGCACAAACAGAAAAGAAGAAGGACAGTATACTGAGTCAGTGAGCCATAGTTAATATTGATTTTTGACGCGCGTAAAGTTGAGAATTTTTCTCATTGATTTGGAAGTGTAATTGTATAAAAAATAGAATTCTTAACAAATATTATATTTCCAAGCATTAATTGTTTATCCGTTGTGACAAGTCTCAAACCAATCCAATTTTTATTTAAAATTATAAAATGTTTTTTAGATAGATATTATAACTTTACTGCGATTTATCAAAGGTTTCATGCACTTGATTCATTGTATATGGTAACTTAGGCCACAGGTTTTACTGCTATTTTACTTTTTATATTTGTAGGTGCCGGTGTTAATTAAATTTATATGTATCCATTATGTATATTTACTTTAGTTGTGTAAGTATTTGTCATATGTACATGAATTAGATTATTAGAGTCAAGTATCATGATTGTATACACTAGGAGTATGCGTAAGCAAGTTTCTTACACCTTCAAGTTGTAAGTGAGTTAAATAAATGAATGAATGAATTTGTATTCTAGTAGATAAGTATGCCCTCACTGTGTATGGTACCAACCAATCATATTGATTCAGAATATCGGATCTGCACACTAAAGCGTATTATGGAATATGTAACCTGTAAGTCTCTTTGGAATAAATGCAAGATAGATTATAGTAGATTTAATTAATGTAAGCGAATACACCATCTAGTAGGTACTGGAGTTAATAGGACAGTTTAACTAACTAGACGTCTTTTCTACAACTGTGTGTTTTGAAACTTGAATAGATTTAAACCGCAGATATATATTTAAGCTTCTCATGAATCGAGGTGAATATGAGTTACCCAGGTTGAAACAAAGAGTGGACAATCCTCCGAATTATGATGGAAATTCGGATTTGGTTGCTAGCACGGCGGAGCAGCCTTCCCATGTGGAATTGAATGTCGCATCAAATGTCATTGTAAGTTTAATATATGTTTTTAGTACAACAGGATCTTAGAAAGTGTGCTCACAATTGAGCTGTGACGATTTTTGAAGTTTCTCAATACAGTAAATTATTTATTTCTCTTAAATGTTTCACTATCATTAAATAGCTGTTTTCATTTTATTAGGAATATTAAATTATTTTATGGAAAATAGGTATTTCTTCTTCTAAATTTTTTAATGAAGCTAGATTAAATAAATTATATCCTACGATATAAAAGTAGCACGGTAAAGTTGTAAAGGTATTCCCGAGTACGCACGTAGAGTACTTTGGAAAAATGTAGCCCCTAGAGGACACTTTATCCAATGAAAACTTTATCCTAGTGAGGTAGGAAATAACAGTGTACCATAAGAAATATTATTTACTGCAATAATTAGAAGAATAAGTTCAATTAAATAATCTAATACATATATATGTGCTTTAGCTTAAACGAACAAAAAATAGGATAAATAGGAAAGTCATTCTAAAATTAGAAGTCCTTATTTTAGGATATTTTGGGTACCCATTGTCCAGAAAATCAACTTGTTGAGTTATTTCGTAACTAATTCTGCATGCACACTTGCCTGATTTATTAGTGGTAAAAAATAGCCCTATTTACCTTAGCGTTAATGACTAGAGCTTCTATCGTCTCTCAAGCTAATCAATATCTTGTTCTGGACTTGATGACGTTACCGATTTGTCGAATAGAGTTGTTTTATGTGCGCAATGATCAGAAAACATTTGTAAGATGTAAAACTATTTTTACAGATGTAAATCAAAATATGCCTACATACGAGTATATTTATAAATTATAAGAAACTTATGAATATAAAATTAGGGCCTGTTAATACAGTAGTTTTATTTAATTTATTTTTATAATTTGTATTTATTTTATTATTTTTAAATTATAAAAAATTAAATTAATTATGATATGCGCATAGATATTTAAACATATATTTCAAGTTATTAATTTTCAGAGTTTCCAGATTAGTAAGTATTGTAGGTATAGTGTACAGTTTAAAAAGTGTATATACCATGCAGCCTTTTTTATATAATTATAATTATAATTTTCAATGTGTCTATTTATAGTAATTACATAGTATATAGTAATTAGTAACTGTTGGACTTTCAAAAACGATTTTTTTATAATCTTCATATATATGTATGTATGTATATATATATTTTATATGCAGCTAAAAAGAATTTTTATCTCTGAATTAAAAAAAAATCCAATGTAGCCTCCTATATGCTATAAATATGATCTTGTTTTTCAGTCAATTGACAATGATGTAGTCTCAGAAAAGAAAACTGGAGATGTTCATGGAAACTTGAAAGATAAACTGTTGACAAATGATGACTTTGAAGACATTGATGAGATTAAAATTGGTTGTCTTGGACGTGGCATTGAAGGAATTCAGACATCTCTAAAGACTTGTTTGCAAAATAATAAGAAATTTTTAAATATACTGTTTGCTGTAGTTCTCCTAGCTTTGTACCTGGCTTTCTTCATCTGGGCTAATTACTGCCGCTTCAAAACAGAGGATGACATTCGGCTTGTTTGGGTGACACTATTCATCTTCTTCTGCGTTGGTGTTCATTATGTGCAAACATTTGCTGGGAAACAAATCTCCAAAAACTGTCTATCGCCGATCCAAAAGTCCTTCAAACGTTATCAAACCATCCTAAAATGGTAAGTTATGACGGAAAGTCCTAAGATAAGTAAGAGTCGTTCAAATAATTTTATCCGACTATACTATATAACTGTAACATTATATGGCATGTTTATTTATACAAGCTTGTTTTCTGCACGTAGCTTAGCAATTGATGTTAAACATCGGAATCTCGTCTACTTTTGTTGAAAATAAATTGGTTTAATTTAATATTATTTTTAATGATATTTAGTCATGCGCCTTAAATTAATGAAGAATTATTTATTTACATGTCAAAAATAGATTAAATCAAGTAAGTATCGGTCAAATAAATCTATTCTCGAATGCTTAACACCAGCAGCTACTAAGTTACACGCAGGTAAGCCAATTCATCTTAATGATTGTATTTCTATACTAAAAGTTTCTATAAATTATTGCATTAAACGATACTATAAATTATTCTTATTATCCTACATATACACCGGTCTATGTGGAAGTAAGTATGCATCGATCTAAGAAGTTTCTATGCATTATCGTATATCATTTTTAAGTCCATTTTAGCTATAAATATACCTACCATAATAAAATGTGCATTTATTATATGAAATAATTTTGGAAAAATTAATTTTATATAATGGAAGTTAGAGTTTTCCTAATGTTATAATTTATTCGTTTGTACAGGTAGTTTTGTTTAAAATTTAGTTGCATCCGCAGACCTGCCATATTAAAAGTAGTGGAATCCTGGAAATCTCCCTGAAATGGGTGCTGTAATCAGGGAGTTCAACCATCGAGGGCACGCGGGTTATATTTGAAGGGAAACATTGCAAAATTTGTTCATCATTACCATTTTTTAATTTTAAACCCTTCGCCCCCACCCCCCGTTACTGACGAAGCATTAAAAATCAACGTAATTATATAAAAATAAAATATTCATCTTTTAAAAACATTTTTAATTTTATTTGAACATATTGCATATCTACAATACTCTACACACATAATGCTACATCTTACATTTATTAAAGGACTAAACTTTGCATAGGGAAATTAAGCCTCGGTGAGCCTAAGGTTTTAAAGTGCTATAAATAATTTGCTGATAAACTCTACATATTAAGTTTATTCAATGACTTAGGCACAGTAGCTCTGTTAGTATGCATGGTAAGACACGCCAATTAAAATTCATAGTTCATAAGTGTATTTTAACTTGCAAACAGCTAGAAATTACATGCCTTACTGACTTAATTGAGCAGATCAGACTCAAATGTGGTGTCCACACAACAGGACGTATTGTTGATTTTGGACGCCAGAAGATGACACAGCATTTTATCATGCTTTAGAGAAGACCTGTACTGAGTGTCATTCTTCTTCACCATAGAGAATACTCTTGCGACTGGAGCTTGATCATACGGTAGAATTGTGGAAAGTTTTTTGTGATCATAAGAAAGGGTAAAAAACGGGAATTTTTGTACTATTACTAGAAATCCGGGAGATTTTGTATGTGGTAACCGGGAGATCGGGGGATTTCTGATAAATAACCTATTTCCGGGATGTCTCCCGGAAATCAGGGAGTTATGGCAGGTCTGCATCCGTCGCTATATTCGTTTCCCTATATCTTTAAAAGCGTATAGAAAAGGTAAATAACAAGCAGAACAAACAAATAGTCGCTTTTATACAACCATAAAACATTATTTGAGATCAATAAAATATGTTTATTTCTGAGAAATAGAATATTTGAGAGTGTTTGAAAAACAATCGAACCTACATTTTAATATTCCCTTTAACTTTTCGATACAATATTTACGAAAGTATGTATATATCAAACATAATCTGAATAACTAATTTGGTGTTACTCAAGTTGGTATAAGTGCTTAGTATAGATGACAATGTCCACTACATAGCCTTTCGAGTAGGTAGCACAGCGTCCTTTCTGTTTGTGACCAGGGGCCTATTTAATCTCTAAGTGGTTAGGTGTAGGTATTTAAACGTTAGGTGACGTTAGGTAAGGTAAGGTGGCCATTCCTATTTCATCTTGTTAGGTACCTATAAAGTTGAAGATTTGTCTAGTTTAGGTGCTGCTACCTAACTTTTAGGGGGGAAACAAAGCACGATAAATTATACGTCTGTGGCTGCACGCTACTTTAGCGCCGCACAATTGTAATGTGGTTGATTATTGATAACTAATCGAGGTTTATGCAGTTTTTATAGTACAGAGTTTTTCACTCGATCCCGCCGCTAAATTTGTATTCTATGATAAGCATAAATTAATAAAAAATCTGTTTCTCTGAAAAACATAATGTTTAAATAAAAACCTATGTATAAATTATCTAAATTTTATTTTAACTTCCTCTTTCGACCTGTGAAGAATTTGAGATTCATTTATTTTTAAAGTTAGGAATAAAGTTAGAATTAAGTTCCGCAGAGTTAAAAAAAACCCAGTTTGACGAGGCAGGCCTAAATTTAATGATGCCTAAAATATCTCGACTCAATATCCAACCAATTTCAATGAAATTTTCAAGACACAAACTAAACCCAATTATAAAACAACGTCTTTTAACACTACCAAATTTCCACTTCCTTCAAAAGTTATAACCATTTCCCCATTTTTAATCTGAAAAAGAAACTAACTAGGGTTTCAATTTGTCGCCACAACGAATAACTTAGAAACGTGAGACCAAAGCCAAGGCCTCGACCAAAGAAGGGAGCAACATTTTCAAATTCGAAAACATCGATTTACTCAACTTAGAAATATTGATAATTCCCAAAAGGGAGTGTGTGGTCCATGGTTATGCCAAGAAATCTTATGGTGGGATTGTGCTTGACTTCTTTCCTGCGGAGCTTCCATCTGATTTCGTAGGAAGATGTTGAGAAGAAGGTGACCCCACATTTCTCCGCGTCTAGAGTATTTTTTTATTAATGTTTCAAGCCTCAACTGCTGGGACTTGTTCTTGGAGGTGGTGACAAACTTTATTCTTGCTGGGATTCTGGGCTAAGAAAGCAGTCATGAATCGGCAAATATGAAATCCAAAATATATTGAATTTATATAAAAATGAAAAAAGAGGGGGTGAATACAGAGTACTGTGGATTTCCTTATTTTATGAGAGTTTTTGATCAATTCGCCTTAGAATTGGACCCATGCTTGTCTATTGCGAAGAAACGAGGTGACCCACCTTATCAATCACATAGGCAAGCCAGTGTCCAGATGTGTTTTGCAGAGGTCTTCTCGCCAGACTCTATCGTACGCTTTTCATAAGTGGAGAAGCTCAAGGAATTATTTTTGCGGCTACTGGAAACTACCACAAAGATAGTGCTGATTTCATTAATAAAATATTGTTTTCAGACAATACTCAGAAGTTTTAAAGATAACGAATTAATGCATAATTAAGTATGATTTAGGATAATTTATACAACATTCACAATTTGTGAAAGCTTTGAATATTTAATCCATATATGAGATGCATAAATTCATAAAATTGGAAAATTCTAAAGTTTTCGTATATATTTAAATAAATCAAGTGTAGTTTCACTATCAGCTTCAGGGGCTGATCTAGGGGGCCTGTGTCAACCCTCCCCCTCTAAAGAATGTTGTTTTACATATTATGTTACATGAACACCATGTATTATATAAACATTGAATTCTGTAAATAAATACAAATCTGTTAATATTTTAATATTTTGCCGCGTATGAAATACGCTAATTTGTCCCTCATGAAATAAAGGGAAATAGCCTGCGATATTGCTGTTGTATTAAGAAAAAACGAAAAAATATATTTAATTAATTGCAATGATATAATATTATAGATATAGGTATATAAATATATAATTAAATTTTAAAAAATTATCTTAATTTTTCTTAATTTACAGCCTGCTATTTCCCTCTATTTCTTCCAATCGGATACTGTGAGAGTCCTATCTTTCTACTATACGATTTCTTTGTAACTTTTATTTTGAAACGATTCAAATGGAATAAAGTGGGAATTTGAATATGTGTGAGCCATTAACTTTATTGTACCACATCTAATGCTAGAAAACAAAAAGTATTATTTGGGTATAATTCAGAGTCAACGTTCTGTTGATCCATTTCTCTGTGATTCTTTTGATCTAAATGTTAAATTAATATATCAAATTGCTTCGTCAGTATGTTTGTTTTCGTGGTGTTTTACAATTTCTACGAGTGAGCCTCCTTATTAATATACTTATGTGCAATTGACGATCACTATAACTAACTATTGAGGTGTTGATTTTCAACAGATTTAAATGTGAAAATATGGCAGGTAGTTGATTTAAATATTGTTTGTCTAGTGGCACACCTTGATGAATGCAAGCCATTTTAGTTCATTACGAATATGTCACAATTTGTGTACTGGCATATGCGAAATTTATAATTAAGTGAGTCAATTAATTACTGTCAATTTATACACTACATAATACATATGCAAATACATTAAGAAGAATATTAAAAACTAGTATAATTAAATTTATATTACAAAGAAGAATATTATATAACTACGAGGAGTCAACAATGAACAATTCTTTTAGAAGGACGATAGACTCTCAATTTCCGATAAATTAAACAATAGAGTTCAAAATCTGTATCATAAATACAGAAAAAATTACAGAAAAAAAAGAAAATTACCAGTACCTAAGTATCTACACAAATTCAGCCTTTGAAAATACATAACAATATATAGGATAGATATCTATATACAACTATTAGGTGGTAATAAAGTTACCATACAGTTAATGTACAAATAGAGATTTTAACAATAATGTTATAATTCTATATTACTGCATAATTA
>JAYRBW010066096.1:0-28587 GCA_036023295.1 Invenusta paracnida | reverse complement strand
TTTATGGCTGTAGTAATCACTAAAAATCTTAAAGTTTAGTTTTTCCAAATGTAAAACAATAGCTTACAGGTAATTTACATATTTTCATAACAAAAATAACAATATATATTTTGTTATATATTCTTATTTCATCATTTTTATTTGTATATTAACTTTCAAACCTGTACATATGTATTTGTACTTTTATTGTAAATTTAAAAGTCCAAATATGCTTGGATATATATATTTCAATTTTCTATGCTTGCATCATTAATAAATATATCGTTTCTGTTTTATCTATTTAGTTATGCACAAAACAAATATTTATTATCATTATACTACTCATAAGCAGGGGTAGACGAGCAGTAGTACAAAATGATTTTTTTGTTTTCGTTGAAATTACAAATAAATATAAGAAATGAAATCTACAATTTATTCGATGAATTCTAATATATACTTTTAACATGTATACATTCAAAATAGTCGTTTCTCTGTGACGTGTGTACTCTACGGATGCGATGATATAATTTGTTTGCGGTTAAGGAGTAGTCAACCAATCACTGATGGCCAGAAGCCAATCATTGATTAAACTTGTAAAGGTGTTATTTTATAAATAGACAGGTGATGGACAGACTATGATACAATTGTATTACTATACAGACAGGCATATTTTAATTAATTAAAGTTAAGTTACCACATCATAGTTAATAATTTTACCAATAATTATAGTATATACAGTTTCTCACGGTGATTCTACCTAACTATAATATTCTTTCCAAATATTAAGTTAGTTTATAATATTTCAGATATGAAAATGTATTATTTTCCGCATATCTCCATTTCTTTAGGAGCTAGAAACAGAAAAAATGACATGCTAACTAATTTTAAAAAGCGCTACAATAAATTGTTGATTTATCTTTTAAAGCTATGAAACAATGGTTTATATGCAAAATCCAGGCCCTTAGCAATGGTTGGTAGGAGGGAAATATTATTTTGCTCATCTTTACAACATTATCAATATATGCTGAAATTTTTCATAAAAATGAATCAAAGTTGAGGGAGTGGTATTGGGTCTGAACAAGAAAAAGAAAATTAATAAGTAAAATAATGACGAAAAAGGTAAATTTTTGACACTTAATATCTCGGGGTTTTATATTATAATAGCTATGAGCATAAAAGTTGGCATACCGATTAACTTTTGGCTGCATAGGTTGCTCGCATGAGCTAACAGCCCACTGGCCTGGGTTTAGATGAATTTCGATCTTTCTATTAAAAGCGAAAACTGAGATCATAATTTATATACATTTAAGGCAGATCCACACAGATCGCGGCGAATAAAATATCGATAAATTATACTAAAAAAGTTACTTTCGATATGAATTGCACAATAAGTTTGAATGCTATACTATTTTTACCGTACGAGGTCAACATATATTCGTCAAAACCATACAGAATACTTATTCAATTAAAGTAATCTAAATTCCCTCTAATTATATTTAGTATTAAAACAGTTTGTTTTGTAACAAAAAGTACAATTGTATGGAATATATACAAAAACTGTATACTATACACAGATATATAGAGTTATACATTTTAAGCAATTAATAAGTGTATTAATATATGTAGTTGGAAAAGTCGAATGAATAATTTAGAACATGTTTTATTCCTTCGATTCGACTAAAATCGGAAGTCGTAACGAAGCCAAACCTAATCGTGTGGACGCACTTTCACGCACTTTTGACTCAAAGTGAGACACATTTTTTCAACACAACATCACGAGTTTTTTTGCAGAATATTATTTTTTTAATCTATAAAATTAATTTTTGAACAGCTAGTATCCCATCCGTTAACTTTAAAGGACCGTCCTCAAAATGTAATTCATTTAAACTCTTTTTCACAGATTGAAAATCTCTGCAGATATCGCAGGTCTTCATTTGTTTATTCTTAGTTTGTTCTGTTAAATCAAGAGTTTTTACACTATACCGTTTGAAATTTCAACATTCATACCCCCACTAACTGTGGCAGTATAGGAGATTAATAAAATTAAATATATACATTTAAAAATGTTTCCTACGACTTTCCAGACCATATTTTTCTCTGACTTTCCATGACCACAGGCACTCCATGCGGTATAACGTTCGAGACTTTTATTAAATAAATTCCCCTTTCTGGTAAAATACTACACACAAAGCGGTCCAAATAATTTACATTAGTTTTTTTAATATACCTTTAATCAGTTATTGTAAATCCACAAAGGCTATAATAAGTACGTTTAAGGACGTAGATTTTTACAAAAATATGTACACATAGATACTTATTGTAAAAACATTATACAGATTTAGTGACAAGTTTCAATGTTACAGAAATATATGTACGAATTCTATCAGAGAAGATGTAATAAGATGCATTTCAAAATTAATGGGGAATCTATTTTCATACAAATTACATACAAAACTGGGAACATCAAGAAATACAATTATAATACAATATATATGTACATATCCAATTTTAAAGTTTCTTCTTCCTCGCCAAATATGATAATGGATGAGAATAGAACTCACAACAACCCTAAAACATATGAAATAATGTTTTGCTCAAAAAGTGAGGAGAACTTAGGCGTGTATTATATACACACACACACATATTATTATAGATATCAAATCGAAAGGAAAGTCTGTAAGTAAATTACTATTTCTGTATGAAACTATAAAATGTATATAATACACAGAGACCTAATGTTTTATACAATATGATACATTATGTCATGATGATGATGATGATGATGATACATACACCCGTACATGGATGCTGCATACAAGTTCACAAGAGAAAAACCCCGCCCTATATATAATATGTCAGAACACCTAATAAACATTTCATAAAATACAACCAAGCTACACATATTACAGCACGTATATATATATATCAACACAAAACGCAGGCAGTAATATACAGAGAGCTACAAAGGCATAGCTGGAACTATTTTGCACATTATTACTATTATGATACTTTATAAAGGATTAAAACTTAAAAGGAAACCACAGTATTTCAAAAATACGTCCTATATAAAAAGTGCCTCATTTTTTCCGAAGCAAATTATTTACAGACTGTGCAAAGTTTTTGTGAAAAAATACAGTTTGTCCAACCGGCAGAAAAAAAGGCTGCGTTTCACCGGCTTCAAAGGGACACAAAAAATACACGTTATAAGCTTATATATCCAAATAATTGTTCATCCCATTTTCTCCTAATACTTACAACATAATAAATAATCTGGTATTTTACGATCATATTAAAATTCTAGATACTTACCAGCTTCAATAACTATATAACAGAGAGTTTTCATGATCGATGCCAACGAATTAAGTGCAACTTTTATCACGCGGTGGATAAATTTTAATGTTTTGAGAGTTCCAAGTCTCCTCATTAGAGTTACTCAACGAAATCTGAGATTTTTAATATAATAGCATTCATTGTATTTGTCGTTTTTAGCCAACATTTTGGCTATAATAAAGATAATCTTATTATTTAATCGGATTCATTTTCCGACGCTCTATCGCTTGGCACTATACTCTTGTGTTTAGACAACGTTCGGTTCCAAATTTCTTATATATATGTATATACATACATGCTGCTACATATATAACTGACAATATTTTAATAGAAAGCAAACTTGATATGTAAATTTCATTTTGATTATTAAAACAAGCAAGAGAACCAGTCTTTCGACCGCCAAGATCGTGATGAAACTTAAAACTATGTGCAGCAGTCGATGAGAGAAAAGTTTATTAATGGCTATATATGAAAGTTCTTTTGCATAAGTAATACAGACTATTACGTCATCTATTGCTGTTGTTTTGTCCCAAATTACTCTGTATATCCTACTCTTAATCTTGACGACGCATTTTTAGAAAGTAACTTTTAATTACTTATCATGTGGTGAAAAATAATACTCATGGATCAATATATAATTAAGAACATTAATATTCTTGGCTGACGATGCTACCGCATCGTATAATATACATGCTACCATAAATTAAGTTACCTATACATTCTCTAGAACCAAACGTTTTTGGCGTAACTTGTGTGTCGATATATAGGCGCACTTGTGCAGTTATTTGTTCTCTAGATCCCCTCAAAAAAACTGAGAAATGACAGCCCTGCCTAAAGGTGCCGGTAAGATTGAGATATTTAGGTATATATTGAATTACGCGATCAGACGATGTTATAATACGTACAATTTACCGTCTGACTTGCCGAGTTCAGTGTAATGCCCCAGCTTGGTCGGTCAGGCAACAACAACAAAAAAAGAAGAGGGATCTATCAGCTATATACCTCCGATATAAAGTTCTACTGAAAAGAATTAAACTACATTATAGGGCATATATATAGATGGATATCATAGAATTGCTTTCTGGAACTTGGAGCAGGTTGACACGCTATATAGCGCAACGCTTTCTGTCTCGATTCAAGTCAGTAGCGCTGCTGGCCTCACTACATCTCTACGAAGTAACCCTACCTATGTATATAGGTACCAACGCAGCGCTCACGTAAATTAATGAAAGTCAACCCCGGGGGCAGTGTTAGCTCAACAGTTCGTATTCGACTAGCGAGAAATTAAATTATCCTCCCGGGAAGCATAAAGAGAGGAAGAGCACAAAACAGACAACGAGATAGATATAGTGCCGAATAGAGAGAGGAAGGAGCGAGGCGAATTCTGTTGAACACGAAGAGCTAGGTAGGTACCAACTATAGGCGAGCTCGAGTTACAACTGTCAGTGCTTGAATTCTAAAGAATCGCCCTGGGTATATATGTCGATCAGGAGGAGAGAATATTTTGGAAGGTTGCTTAAATAGGCGGGCGGGCAGTCGGTCGGTCGAGGAAGGGTGGAAGTGAAAAAGAAGAAATATAGTTTTATGAGAAGGAAAATCCTGCCAATTAGGCGCGCAAACATTTCCTTCTTAATGGCCGACTTGCCTCTCTGTAGTTCGGTTTTATAGTCGCCCAACTATTGCGACTGGCTGCCTGGATGGTGATATACAAGTCAACGAGCGTGCGGGTACTCTGTAGGGGCAGCCCTGTCCTTCTCCCCCATCGAATTCGAGAAGCTAAGGCGCGGAGGGCAGTGTTGAAGGCATCTACAGTGCATACAGTAACCCGTACGGGACTCAACAATCATATCTTTAAACCGAGCAAGCTCTCCAAAGTGGACGAGTACACCAGATCATTCGAGGCAGTGTCGTGATTAATCCTTGAAGATCAGGATGGTAGCAATCTACATAGATTACATGCCGACGATCGCCGGTCTTGTAGCTAGCTGTGTATGTATATATGTATACCTAATTCAAAGACTAGTCATATATGCTTTTCGATTAACTGTTGTTAATACATGTGCCGGTCAGCACTGGTCACGCAAATTTCTCAACTGAACAATTCTCCCAGCGAAATATATTCAAAATGTATACAATTTACGAATCATGATTATGCCCGGTGAGAGACTGTAAATTATTAGAATTGATTTCTAGTCAATTATATCAAGAATATATATATATAAAGATACGTAGGAAGAAATGTTTCATTTCCTTAATTTATATCATATTACAAGATAAAATAATAGACAACTTAACAGGTGTCAGTTATACAGCAATCATATAAGCTCCATACTACAACTAAAACGCCAATAACCGCAATTCAATAACAAAAAAAATAATTGTATTGATTGAATCGATTGTAAGATATAAATATATAGTAGCGACAAACATTAATTACTAATTGATGGAAAAAAACATTTTTTGAGGATAAAAAATTAACAGTCCAACTCTAATTTACACAATTATTTTAATTCGTTTAAATCTGTATTGCTATAATTAAATTGTTTAACAATTTTATGTCTAATAGAATTTAAGGCTTCCTTCTTCAAACTTATACTTGAGTTTTAAAAACTATTTTATGCCTCAGATCAAAAATATTCGTATATAAGTTCATCTAATAGTTGCATACTTAAAACAACTGAACTACAATTATTAACGACTTGTCAGTTAGAATCCCACCATGACAAAGCGTTTAAAGATCGATATTTATTATTGAATAGCAATGATATACAGTTCGCGCCCATTCATTTATACAGGGGAGATGTAACAAAATCATAAATTAAAACAACTCCCTCCGATCAAAACATATTTCACGCGATTCAGGAGATTCTTAATTTATATAGGAAATAGCACTTTGCTATATGTTGCCGAGGCTTACAGCATATATGTATATAGAATATCTAACACAAGGTCTATGATTGAATGACTGAATAACTGGCTTACCGGTGATGAAGTCCTGAAGCTTTGAAAAGTCCTCCAAGGAAAGACAGTCATTCGTCCAATGGTACGACATGAAGCCTGACTTCCCTCCGGCAGTGAAGAATGGAACAGTTGTTTAGAGAGATGTCCCGATGATGACTAGACAACCACCTTTAGATACTACCAAGAGATTGGGGCCCGGTTCCTGCCTCGTCGTCAAGCGCTTCCAGCAAAAGAAGGAGGGATGAGATGATGATCCCGTGCGCCAACCGCAGAAGGACGTGATAGGATGAGACGAAGCAAATTACACCGCTTACGAAAGTCTGAGAGAACTCAAAACATGTTGAGACCAAGAAACGCAGCGCATTATTGATTGCCAAGAGGAGAGGGAAGGAGTTGTTTTGTTGTAGATTGCTTCGTCGTTGGTCTTCGCAGCCAACCAGCCGCAATTTTGGAACGATCAGGGTAGCCCTATTAATATATATAGTGAACAGGGAATATCTCGTGTAAACATTTAAAATACATTGGTTTCATGACCTTATACGTTATAACAAATGTTAAATAAATTCATGTTATCTTAAGAAAATAATATGGCAACTAAAAATGTTCGCAGCAAAAATGAGTTATTATATAATATTTATTTTGAGCATAAATAAAACCCCAAAAACTGTTATAATTTCTAAATAAACCTATTGCCTGAGATCCAGCAGCTTGCTTATAATATTCCAGAGTAATTATTTATTTCATTCGTTAAATAGATTAATACAATTCTCCTCTTTCCTTGATTTTACATTTGCAATTCACAAAGGGAATAGTAGCATATCAAATCAGCATATATATCAATTATTTAAAGTACCATTCTAACTCTAGTTATTAAAATGAAATAGCTATAATCAATTCCGCGTAAGTTGAGCAGCTGTTTCCCTGACAGAATAAGCATATTAGATTAGTGTCGAGCGTGTTGTGGTGCTTTATCTACGAGCGAGCCGTGTTGCGTTAGCATAGTGCACTCAGATCATTCGGCAATATTTGTTATGTTCTACTAAATATTTGACAGCCTCACAGAAAACAAAAGCCAAACACCTAACGCCGTCACGTCACGCAGCATTCTCGGGGATGTGTACCGTGTATAGCTTTCTCAAATGTGACACCAAACTCGGTCGAATAAAAATGTAATATACTATCAAGAAAAGCTGGATACACCAACACACACATACCTTGCGCTAATTTATAAATAAATTACTCCATCCCCTGTTTACTTGAACCCATTTCAAAACAGGAGGGAGAAAAGAGAGACAGACAATGAATGAATCGGTTTAAATTAACGCTATTTCAAAACTTGGAAATACTTGAATTATCCCTTTATTATGAAGTAAGCAGAGAGTGTAATAAGGAGGCCCTAGCTCCGGATCCCTCTGTAGACATGTGTATGAGTGCCTATTTATTTATGGATATGAGAGTGGAACATGGACGAGCGGAACAGTATATACATATATGGGAAACGTGTGTGTACATACACATTGAGAAGACATGTATTAATCGTATTGATTTGTTATGTCTTTTCCTGTGAGTGAAAATAGTGGAGGGGGAGAATGGGAAAAGACACGGATTTGAGCAGGAATATTCCATATATACATGTATTTACACATGTGGAGTTAAATGACTAAAAAGATATGCAAAAAATAAAACACACTGACGGTGAAAACATAGAATACGTAAATCTAAAAATGTCACCATATACTGGAAACTATAATAGGTAGGTACTACATGCAATAAGAATCCAAGGTTTTCCCAATTGAGTCGAGTAACCCACTTGTCACATTCAATACGAGATATATACACTACGTAGAATTAAATAATAAGATTATTTTAAATAAAGCAAGCGACTTTATATAACTATGCGTGGTCGGGTAAACCAGTACACACTGGTAAAAATGCATGATTATATTAACGACACGGACAATGTTTTCGAATGAAATATATATGGCTGAAATAATCTGTGTATTATTAGTCATGTAACGTATTTGGCTAAGTAATTTGTGTTTACTTATAATATATGAAACCTATTAACTGACCCAGTAATTCTTACCTGTGTATAAACACAAAATTAACAAGAGACATTGCAAAATAATAAATTATCAATACATCAATCTGATCAAAGGGATTGTCAATGTTCATACATTAATACATTCAAAGATAAATACACAGAGGTATTATATGTATGTATATATATATATAGGAGAGGTAGAGAAACTACTGTGTAGTGGATACAGACAGTATAAAACTAACAAAAATAAAAGTCAGAACAAGACCAGACTTTTTCAATGTAGGAAAAAAAAAGTTTCAATTGCATTCGTGATTTTCGAGCTTTCAATTTACATCTCTCTCTAATCTCAGATACATGAAAGTTGACATCATGATTCGGGGAACTGGCACTAAGTCCTGCCTGGATACCCATTTAACGGATATTTACAGAATATATGAATGAACACTATATATATATATATACATATATACATATTAATAGACATACATATAACACGAAGAGAAGTCACATAATATACTGCACTGTGTGACTGCCATTTCCACAAAGGAAAAGGAAGACGAGAGACTAGCTTGGAAATTGAATAGGACACATTTTTGACGCTGCAGACAAGCAGGCAAGGTAGCAAGAGGGGAACAGCCAGTGGACGAGTCGACAAACTGATACTGGCTCACTTTCCCTCGAAAAAAAAGCCTCTCCGACCTGGCCTACATAATATTGAGCTTCATCTATAGATAGTCTGAACTGTGAACTAGCTCTCGAATTCAATCGCACTACCCTCGCAGGCAGTGGGGGGGGGGAGCCAATAATTTATTCTTACAGATGTGAGCAGATGGTTGACACACGCTTTACATAGAGAAATACATTCATCCATTCATTCATTCATTTACAATCCTCAGTCATCTTCAACAGAAAAGGGAGAGTATCAGGATCATCTATACATAAAGTAAAGGCACACGTATAATATGTAGATATTATGCGCAAAAAACTTACTTATATTATTATCATAGAATACAAGAGGGCCCAGGTGAAAATGGGGAAGAGAAAAGTAATGACGAGAGGGAAGGATTACGTACCCTCCCGTTCCTCCTCCAGATCTATTTATCTTAATGTCTACTTATATATATATATTATTTCATATCGTTCTTGGCACGAAAATACAGCAATAGAATAGATCAAATATGCAGAGAAGGACGGGAGTACATAACACTGCACTGCATATAATGTCAATAAAAATTTGACAAGTAATATACAAGCAAGTTGTCAAAACACTCTCCGGATATCCCGAAAACAAGATACATTCAGACCTACCTATGTATAGTCACCAAACCCGGCCGTACTGCCCTCCCAGTAATCATTACGTATGCACAGCCATTATACTCCTCCGCTCTCTACACATTACTGACAAGTATGCAGGCGTATTTATACAGGTAAACCCTAGAAGAGCAGGTTACACACCCACACACATATACATATATGCGTTAAATAGACAATAAAGAAGTACCCAGTGCACTACACGATATATATATACATTATTTATTTTTGTGTATTTCTCCACTCAATCAAATATTTTGCATCCACTGAAGCCAGGAACAGTTGTTACTCCGTACATATAAGTAAAATGAACCGAGCTGATGTTAAGGTCTACTTATAATATGTATTTCGTTTTCAATAACTTCCTGCTCAATATACAGGGCTACATTATAATGATCTCAACTATAATAAACAACCCGGTGAAAACAATAAACTGACATTTTTTTTATTTACGACAGAAAGTGCGGCTATAAGTACCTAATTTCCATTATTAAATAAAATGTAACATAAATATAAAAACATAATACAAAACATTGCGCATCATTCATAGTTTTTTTTTTCCTGAGAATAAATAATGATTTATAAAATAAAATTTACAAAACATGTAATAAAACCCCGCTAATAAGATATTAAAAAAATATATGTATACCGAAACAGCTAAAAGTGTAGACGAAGTAAACTAGATTTATTGATCGCGAATTTATTTGACAAGTAAATATCACCGTGTACGATACCGTACCTACTCTTTCGTATTAAAAGAAATCAATAACTTAATAGAGAGCTAATAGCTAAATCCCATTAACAGTTCCAATGTAAATACAGCCACAAATCTATAAGGGAAGTCCCAAACACTGCACATGGGGCACAATCTTTATATTTCAATAACCTATATTAAGAAAAAATAAATATTAGTCTAAAATAGTTTCTACAGAACTGTCTACATTCCATACTTACTTACTTATAGGTATATATGAAATGCAAACAGCTATAAGGATATAATTAAAAACAAGAACTGAGAAATAATCAGTATAAGTACGCAGCATACTAAAACTCGACTTACGTCTTTATCAAAGCAGTCTGTTAAGCCAAAAGTAAAATCCCCTCTTCGTCTATATCCTATACACGCGTCAGAATAGAAAACCGCGTCCCCGAAACACAATATGGACTAGATACCTAACTAAAAGTTAGGCACATAAAAAACAAACAAGCTAGAATATAATCACACCCCTCGCGCGCTCTTTTAGTTGACATCAGGACGGTACTCTACCTCTAATAGCGCACAACCGTCCGGGGGAGGTGCGGGGAACGGGAACGCGTACGCAAGGACTGCCGCCGGGATGTATTAATAAAGTTAGCGCTTCAAACCGACCGAAAAAAGAAGTGAGTGGAAATTAGAAGACAACAAAAACAAAGAAACAAAGGAAACCAGGAGAAAACAGAAAGATAGGCGGTGATAATTTCCCTTCCAAAAAAATACAGTCAGTCGGATTTGCTATTATTATATTAATTTAAGCAAAGCCAGGCCCGAAGACGGCGAGAGAAGCGAGGCAAGCTCGGGTGAGGCTCGACAGCTTCTCCCAGAGAGAGGGTTGCGCGGCAAGTATTGCTCTGTCAGGTGGCATATATAGGTAGAACACTTCACAGGTAACTAGGTATACCCATTGAGGCTGCCGAATCTTCCAAACAAAGCTGTTATGCTGCTCAGTTATCGAATTGTGGCTCGAATTGTGGAGGCTTTAAGACGAAAAACAGCCAAGCAGCTAACACACTCGACAAGAGGAAGCGAATTAACAAATCAAATACCATTATGTTGTCTAATTTCGGATAAATCTCCCAGAAAAGTGTACCTCAATACACTGACCTACATTTTAACAGTAATTAGTAAACGTAATTCTTAAAACAATGTAAATGTAAAAATTGAGGAACTTGAGAGTTTTAATCATACAGTTGAAATCCTGAGAGTACTGTTAATATTGATAATACTTTGATACTAATAAAAGTTATTCCGAATTGTCTAGTAGATGTACCGAAATCAGTCCTCAAGGGACTAGGCCACTTATAGAACACGAGAGCTTTATCAATTGACACAGAAGCATAAGGCAGTAGAGAAACTCGGGCTGTGATTGAGATCAACAGTCAAAGATAACGATATGTGTAACCTTTTTATGCGCACAAATGGTAATCTATAGTTGTTGTACTCTAAATATCGCCGGGTATAAACCGTCATTCATATAAAAAGGTAAAAGCTACCAATTAGAATAAAACGTTGTGCGTCATTGAGAACTGTACAATTTGAATTGATATACAATTGTGAATATCAACCTCCTTAGACCCAATCCCTACTTGTTTCTACTTTAAAATCCCAGGAGATGGAGGGGAGGGGCTAATGAGTGTTTTTTACCTTAATAAACTTCCTAATAGAGAAGAATTTTGAAACTTCGCGTGTGGTTAAATCTTAAGACAACTATGTAGCAGTTGCAACTATTACACTGAAAATATGATCACAAATATGTTTTCTTATTATTATTTTTAAATAATTAAATTTCAAAAAAATCAATTTTATTGCACTTTGTGATTTATAAAATGAAATGGGAGCACAAATCTCAATTTTATCGATTTTTGATAAAAAAAAAGTATTTTTTTATTATTTACTTATTCTTGACAAAGTCACATATTTAGGATGTGGTATTGTGACCACCCCTGTTTAGGTTAATAATAGTGAATACAGTGCTAATAGTTATAAAACCTTAGAATTTATGGTTAAAAAGTCCATAGACGATTAACATATTGTGTAAGACTTTTTTTAATTCTTCATATTTAACGATATAAAATAATCTTGAGTTAATAATAACTTAGTCAAAAATCTAAACATTGTACAGTTAAAGTGTAGAGACTGGATACAGAATAAGTGACTCCAAACCTTCCTGTTTAAAAAAAGGAAAAATGTTTCTTTAAAAATTATTGAATAACATAAAAACGATTTTCAAATTATACAAATTATGAGGCCATTATAAGCCTTTAACAATACGTTTTTATCCAGTAATATATAATCCCCTGAATAAAAAACAATTTTATATAAATATAAATATATGAGACAGTGTTCACAAGTAAAACGATACATCACACTTGAATAATTATTTAACTATTGTGCTATTTAAGATTTTAGTATTAATGAATTGAATCTATTAATAAATGGTTATTTGTTATTGACTTTCTGATGGTCACCGACAATTTGTGTAAATAATTTTCTGACATTACAAATCTTCTATGCACACATCGCTAACACTTTCTCTTTATTGATAAGAAGTAATCTTATATATTCTCTTAGTAAGTAAAGAACCACTATTTACAAATCAAATAAGTAGTTTCATGTTAGACTGACATCTGTATGCAAGGTAGAGTTGTCTCACTGCCCCTTATCCATAATTGTCAAAATGGAAGGTAAAATAATAGTTCACACATTAAAAGTATGTAAGTACTTCATTTAGTCTAGTGGGCTTGGAAATTTTCTATTTTTGTTTATGATAAATGAGATTGTTAATGAAAGGAAAAGAATGCCAGGACTGATTTAAACTTCTGGACTGAGCATATTTTGAAATTTCAGACTAAAATAGAATGCCACCCAATATATGATGACCCCAGGCAGTGTTAACTTGCCTACTATCAACACAAAATTAAATGTTAAAATTGAAAACCTTTTCTGTCTTTCTGTATGCAATGTAGCAAATTTTAAATAGAAATGTCAAATTTAACAGATTAATAAAAATAATATATATGTACATATTTGCCTCACTTATAGATTGTAGTCAGTATTATGGCAAAAGGATGAATGCATAAAATATTTCATACAGTAATATAAAAAACAGTACATGGTGGTTTTAAAAATCCATGTATCTTTTACTACAAAATAATGTCATTTTGACCAAAATATATATTTGTCATTATGACTTATTGTCGATGGTTTGATGTACTACTTACTATTTATGAAATTTATTTTATTAATCAATATCATGCAATGTTTATTGTGCAGTATATCTTATGGTTGTTTGTAAACAACAGTAAACAATGTTATAATATATGTACATTTTTATATATCTAAGGGAACTTTTATATTTAGTAAAACCAAACTAAAAAGGTGATTAGCAATGCTGAACAATAGAATCCCAATAGTTAAAGTGAAACTACCTGAGTAATAACACTCAAGCAAAACACATTCATAAATGGCAATTTAATTAATTAAAGCAAATCGATAATTTAATTAATTTTAGAAATATATAATTCAATTCAAAGTATTTACAAAGGCAAAAATATAATCAATTTAAATAGATTTTAGACCACAAGAGTATAACCAAAAGAATGCTTAATACTGTGTTACATTGACTTGTTTTTTAAAGTAAAATGTATTCTTATTTGTGTGGCCCTAGTGACATTAGATTGTGTTATCAACAAAACAGTAAATGTGTACCAAAGATATCTAGTGCAGACCTGTGTGAACATAAAATAGGGCCAAAGTGGCTGTCATAAATTATTGCATATTTGACATATATCTGCCATTTTAACAAAAGAAACTTTATTTTGTTTGCACATATTAACTTCTCATCTAATGAATGACACTTGCTAACATCTACCTACTTCTAAAATAGCTTTCTCTCATATTATTAGAATCCTGAATTTTTTTACATAATATATGGTGTACCTGAATAAAAGCCATATTTTCCATTGAATCTCCACATTTATTTTATATTATTTCTGACAATTAATCCGTGCAGCTGTGACATAACTTACACTGATTAATGAAATTTTAATATATACAGATTGTTTGCTTAGAGTAGTCAACAAAGAAAAAATAATATAACTGTTATAGAATTATAGAAACAATATTAAATTTTGAATTCTAGTGACTTATTTGTTTAACTGAAATGTAAAGTTATAAATTTTATTGATTATTAATATTTTCTAAATAGTATGAAATGAAAATTATGATAACATAATATATCCTATGCTGAAGTAGACCAAGTATAACTTTTAGGAGCATCATCAGTTGAACTTTTCGTACTTTAAAAATAAAATGGGTTCTAATGACAGTTAGAAAAGCAACAAAGCAACATTTTGACTAACCTGTATAACTCATCTTTATTTCAATAAAGCAATATTTAATTAACAAAATACTATTTCTAAAACAAAGTCCTGTTCATAAACCTTATATATTGATAATTATGGTAGAAGGACATACAGTCAATTTTCTGAATAAAAACAATAGCAACAAAACCCAGTTATGAAAGTATAATGCTTGGGTCTCACCTAAAGACCATTATCAAGAATAGTAAAACATATTTCAATAAACAGTAAGATTGATGGTACAGAGAATATTAATTATGTTAGAAACGGATATTAAGAAATGTTAATTAAAAGTAGAATACCAAAAGGAAACATGTCCATTAACTAATTAACATTATAAAAAAATCAATAATGTATAAACTGCTACAATATAAATAATATTGAAATAAACAGAGATAAACATATCAAACCGAGTTTTTGAATTATTTAAGACAAATAATAATGTTCAGACCTGTTAAGGCATTTGTTTCTGTGATGGTCTAACATTATTATATAAGACCATAACAGAAACAAATATTAAAATAATCATATATTATTAAAAAAATAATATATCTATTTATCTTTATTTTAATATTATTGCTCATATTATAACAGCTTTTGCATTTTTGATTTTTTCCTTGTAATATTGATTAATTAATATATACACATCTTTCTGGTATTCAACTTATACTGAAACACTTTCTATTGGCAATTTCTTATGTAATTAAAATTTTCTGTATTGTATATTTTTGTGAAATTAAATATTATTTACTTTACATAATATTATGTGAATCAAAAATCATATTGTTAATAAAATACAATAGTTTCTTATAGTTGGTTTTTATTGTTATTGATAATGATCTGTATGCTTTTTAAATTTTAAATATATATTATAGAGTTTATAAAATTTATTTATTTATTTATGTCATAAATTGTTTTACTGGTATTTGTCTGTCTCCATATAGGACCTTATTACATTCTAACTACTTAAAATAGTGAATCTCAATTGCTTATATTAAGCCTGCTTGCTTTCCTATAAATTTATAAAACATATTATGTAGGGGTACCAGATTTATATATATATATACTCTTCCATACTATTGACATATGGAATATAAAATTGTTCTAATAAAGAATTTAGTAGTTATTGGATTGGCAGATGAGGTCCAGTCCCATTAATTAAATAGTCATAACTATAGCCAAGACTGGTCAATATTCTTTTTTTAACCTGTATGGGAATTGTCAATTATCTGGATTTCAAGTACAGAATTTAAAACCTAGATAAAATAGAAAGGTCTGAGGCTTTCTAAAATTTAGTAATGGATTGTACTGAAATATTTTATAATCATATTATTAAAATATTTAACAGGGTATAAAGGCCAGTAAAAACATTTTGGCATTTATATAAATGTCATGTTGGTATATATCTGTTAAATATCTTGTTATTATTATCTAATTATTTCACTTTATCAAAGTATTTTCCATTCAAATAATTATGTAATTTATTTCTGTTATCTATAGTTTGGTATAATCATACTTGAAAACGTTGGTATAATCAGAACATTTAATAATCTGTATATATTAAAAGTATCTATAAATAAATTGTTAAATAACTTTTAATACCTATATGCCTAGTGCTTTAGTTAGGTACTGATAGATAATGATTTATATATAAATATATATATATATATGTATGTGTGACTAATATGAATTATTCTTTATACTTCGAGGTTATAAGAACCTAATAATGGTGTATCAGTGTAAAGATTTTTAAATAATTATATAAAATACAACATAACTGTAATATATAGGAATATAGCAATATCTGGGGATTGTGGAGTACTTGGCCATATATTATATTTTTTTGAAAATAAACAAAATATAAAAAAACAAAAAATAAATGTAATTAACAAGTAGCCCTTATACACTATTAAAAGCTGGCAGCTGCTGGCGGCCACAACCATACCACAATTATCAAGCATCTCACTATCCTTTATGATAGTATTATGATATATAAATTTAATTACATTTATTTTTGGTTTTTTGACATTTTGTTTATTTTCTGAAAAAAAATTAATTTATGGCCAAGTACCCAATATCTATATTATTAATGACATTAAAATAGACAATAATTAATTATGTAAAATTTCAATAATATAATTTTTGTATCAAGATGATTTAATAATAACTCAATAATCAATTTAATAACTCTTTTTATAGTTAAGTATTATGAGTTGCTTTGTAATATTATTATCTTCAGTATTATATGAATGCTTAAGAATATATCATTTTAATAATCTATCTATTATTTTTGTTGATCTCTTTTACAGTTTAATACAATGGTTATCCATAAATAAATGTCTAGGTATATATCAGCTTAAATAAAAGAAATTGTCTTGAGTAATAGGTGATATACTAAAGCTCTGAGAACTAAAACAGAAAAAATATAGTAAAGGTGTAAAAAAGTACAGAAAAATCAACTAACAAGTTAAGAAAACTCTAGTATATATAAAGAAATGGAGATTAAGATGATTATATAATATTAAGTTATTGAAGGAAAATATTTAGAAAAATAAGAGTATGAAAGCCTACTGATTTGTGAAAAATCTAATAAGAATGAAAGAAAAAAGAATCTAAGATAAAGGAAAATGTCTTATAGAAGAAAAAAAATTCTATAAAAAGGAAATAATCACTGCTCCAAACTGAACTAATATAATACCAAAGGAGATTGAAGGTCATTCCTCTATTAATAATGATAATGATCATATTATTTATAAAGAAGTATAGTTATAGAATTAGAAGCTGAAGTATAATGTGAAAAGAAAATTGAATGGAATGGACAATATTTTAACACTTAACAGACCTTGGACTCAATCATTAATCACCAGTACCACTATAATCCCAAAGAAAGGCAACTTATAACTGTGACAAAAAAACACATACTTAGCCTAATCAGTCAGTTAATGTTATGCAAAATCATGTTTAAAATTCAACTAAACAGACTCAAATCAAAAGCAGAAAAGATCATTGCTGAAGAATGAGATATTATCTACTCAATATACTCAAAATGTAAAAAAAATAAAACCACGTAGTATAATATTTTACATGGATGAGTACAACTACAGGTATACTTATACTTCATACTAGTATATTGTATAGTTAAGTCAATTGAATATTGAGCCATAAAAAAATATTAATATTAACATGTTAATCATTAGCCTGCAAATTAAGTTGACATTTATACCCTTTAAAAAATGTTTCTTTACTCTTACCTGACAGTATATCCGCGTATCAATATCCAATAAACTGTCTAATTTTTTGCAAATGTTATCGAAAGTCTTACAAACCACTCAGGTTGGAACAGCAGATTAAAATTACCCGGGACGAATGATTTGTTGTTACAGTATAAAACTTGGTATAATAAAACAATTTATCAGAATATTTGCAAAAATATATATATTTTAAAGCAATAACATGTTAAATAACCAAAAAATCATAACACATTATGTCAAAATTCGTGAATAAAATTTACGTGACCAAAGAAGTATAGTATATTGCATAAAAAGGTATTTACAAAATGTAATAACTCGTATAACCAATGAGCGAATTTGAGTATAATTCTAAACTGTGAATCATATAAACAAAACGATTGAGCGGAGATGACTTAGGACAGTATTCCCAAACCAAACTCGAAAGTTGGAGGCCAGCCTAAGAAATTCTAGAATTCTCCGGAATATACACAAACCAAATCAATTTTGAACTTAACCCGATCCACACTGGGCTATTTTAAGCATATCTTTTATATATCTCGAGTTGGGGGAGGGAAGGAGGGAACTTTATAATTTTCAAACTTCCTGGGTAGAGTAGATTTGAAACTTGACATATAGGTAAACGAGGATTTGTTTTGTAACACATTCCATTAAAACAATTATTTATAGGGAAAAGGAAAGAAAAGTTTTAATAGAAAAATCAGATAAATTGTTTTTTTCAGAATAAGTTTTTTTGTTAAAAAATAGCAATACCTTTTTCATTTTTTATAAAAATGGCATTTTTTGCCAAAGTCACGTAACCACCCCCTATAGTTGTACAGTAGTGAATAACGCGAAAAAGTTATAAAACTATAAAAAAAAAATTCTGGTATGGACAGGGTTAAGGTCACGGAGTAAAGACTAAACTGGTTGCTCTATGACAGTCTCCAAATTTCGATATTTCTCCAAATTGGACTTGAAATCTTAATGTACGTTTAATTAAGCTTATTGGATTAATTTTTTTTTATAAATAAATAAGAGATTTTCTAGGAGATAAGTGTTAATAAATTAGTAAAAAAAGATTAGCAATTAATAATTAATTATAGTAGCATATGGATTAAAGAATTAATAAAATACATTTCTTATTGCCACGGAGAATAGTAAACAAGTCTTATCCTTTTCTTGAATATAACAATAGAGAATTTATTTAAAAGTATCAATTTCCTAACGAGGTTTGTTATTTTAAGACTCATAAATTCAAATAAAGTACTTGTAACAATCGAAGTGGAAATAATGATGACCTAATTCCTTCCATTGAGAAATTTACCATTGCATTAGGATTTTTGCTACTGATTAAACATTTCAGGTAGTGATTAGTTTGCATGGTCATATGCAATGATTTTAAAGTGTTATATCCCTCTCAAATGAACTATAGTTCATTTGAGAGGGACCTATAGCACCTGTTTTATCGGCCATTGTCAACCTTTCTTTTTCAAGTGGTGAATTATCTCCATCGGAAAAAAGGCTATCGTAACCCCCTTGCTCAAAAAGACCCACCTTAACAAAAAATCACTCAGAAATTACCGCTCTATTTCAGTTACAGAGTTTTGTCAAAACTAATTGAACGCCTTGTCGCAGCCCGCCTCAACTCTTACCTTGTGTCTTACCTTGTGTCTCTCGACCTGGTTACTCAACTGAGACAACTCTAAACAAACTAATCAGTAATGTCACGGTAGCTAACAATGACAACAACATCTCCTGCATATTGTTCCTAATTGACCTCAGCTCGGCATTCGGTACCGTCGACCATTCAATTCAAACACTGCATGCGATGCCTTCAGCTCTTTAAAACTGACATACAGCTAAACAAACATCGGCAGTATTGTAACACAGGATACCCGGAGACACTAGCTCTCTCTTTTCATATTTTTTTCCAATTTGAGATGTGGCAGGCAGTGTAGTGACTCCCAAACATCATCTTTGCCAATTATAGAGTGCTACTTGGAGAAAAGTGCGTAGACCCTAACCACGGAGCAACTTCTCTCATGCGAACACATAAGGCTGGCGCTTTCGATTATTTCCTTGTATCACACCTCAAACTGAAGGCGAGTGCCTCACTATCTTCCGAATACTGTGACTTCACTAAAGAGAAATGTTTTTCGAAATAATTGATTGGAACCATCAGGTCAATACAGCTCAGCAAACAGAAAGAAAAGCACAAGCACAGTATCGCCAGCACAGTCGATACTATGCTGGCTCTACAATCCCTCGGCGAATGCATCTACCGATCAAACAATAAGCATGATGACCAGGCTTATGAGCTTGCCCAAACGAAAAAGAAACATCTCTTCAATTTCATGAGATGCAATATCTGCAACCAAGAGTTCATTCTCAGCAAAGAAGAAGGTTCGATTGATCGAGCATGATCATTTCATCAGTAAGATACATATCTTTATATTAATTGTTAGTCGATTTATGCAATTCCACAATCATTTCATCCGTAAGATATATATCTTTATATTATTAGTTAGCCGATATATGTAATTCCACAATTTTTCGGAATTATAATTTAATTAAATAATTTAATATGTGTCCACTATAATTTCAATAAAACTTACAGTACATACTATTACTACATTTTTATATTATTAGATTTATTATTAAATGTCAAATTAGCAAAAGGATGTTTCCTACTTCTACTTTGACTCACCGGAGCGCCTGCTGGAGACCAATCTTCCACCTCGAGAGATCTTATTGACGATCTCAATCAATCAAACTGTCCGAGGCTTACTACCAGAAGGCTCAGGAGGCGTAGAAAATCTTGATGCGTCGCTCCATTGGTAACTGCATGCTGGCCTACCTACGCACGGATATGCACCAGCTCTCCGACGTGTCCGAGTCGTTTTGAGAGCTTACTCTACGTGAAGATAAGTTGGACCCGGCCTACTACATACTATACTATAGTGAAAGCTTTTGCTACTTTTTATTCATACGAGCTGATGCATCCAATAGCTATTTTTAATACTGTTTATTTAATCCCAATAACTTAACTTACTCAGTTTGATCATTTAATATTACGAATTCAGTTAATGACAAATATAAATATTTACTGACGCAAAAACCGATTAAAAAATACCCGACGCAATTCCGGCGCTTATTTTTTTACCCGACGGAAAATATTCCGTCAACGTGTTGGATTTTTTTAGAGTGTACATTAACCTCCCTGGTCAATCCTGGGACTCTTCCTTTAAGATTACTAGAACTAAAATAAGTTATACTATCTCACACAAAACACAGATACATACACTATTCAAATACTATCTCGCTCTCACCCTGTGTGCAGGTTGACCTTCTCATGGACGCTCACGCTTACAGCTTTGCTGAGAGCGGTATCAGAGAGGGGATCACGTTAATCAACACTCACCACATTTTCTCTAACACTCCACGCATTCCTGAAAGTTATTCAGCCGGAGGTGGATCTGATTGATGTTTACACTAACAACCTGTATGGCAACGCACTCTCTCGCAAGGTGCCAAGAGAAGGTTTCCATTGGCTAATTGAGGAAAAGATTTCGCTCCTTGACGTTCGCCACTTCGACTACACTGGAAGTGGAGTTAGGAGGACCAATGTAGCCCACCTCCATGAGGTGGTCCCTGGAAGAGATTCGGAGATTCTACGGAGATCAACAGAAATTAACGAAATATCTGTAGTACTCTGGGTTACATAACGTACTTGGGTTTTTGGAGAGAATACGCACAGCGTACTGGAGTTTCATTTTGATCAGCGCCGGACCTCGAAAAGAATCCTTATCCGGATACCATCACAATCATCGAATAAAATGCGGACAACTTCAACACGAAAAAGATGAAACTCGGGGAACTGGCACCATTCAACATCCCTGAGATCCTGGTAATACAAGAATGCAACTTCCCTCTTAGCAAAAATTTGGTCTCAAGAGACACAACGACCCGATATTCTAAAGAAGAACTATTGGCAAACTGGGAGACGAGACCATAAGAAGAGGAGACATCTATATTATAAGAGGCATTAAGTACAAAAAGATACAGAATTGGCCTACTAGTACCCCCGATCCAAACATGGAATGGTGTGCGGTCAGCATCTATGCAGGAGGTTGTAAACACAACATTTATGATATATATATATGTCCCACCTAGTATAACTGGTCATAAAGATGCTCGAATCTTGTCGCTTAACCCAACATAACTTTCAAACACTAGAAAACTATGTTTGTTGGAGACTTTAACACCGACCACCCTAACTACAAGTACGAGAACGCAGAACCCTTTGACAGAATCATAGAAGATTAGGTGAACAATAACAATATACATGTATGCAATGACGTAGAAGCTACTAGATTCAATAATGCAACATGGAACTAGAGTGCACTGGACATCACTATGATTTTCAACGACACGGCAGACACCACCAAATGAAAGATTATGGAGGATATGGAAAGTGACCATCGCCCCATCCTTATAATCATCGAGAGATGGAAACCTTAACCAACCTAGTGAACTCTACTAGAGCACCAAAAAAGCCAACTGGAAAAAAATCAGAGTCTATGGAAGCTAGAATGAATATAATTAGCGGAACCATGGACAAATAGTAGAAACAGTTCATAGACAACTTTTAAAAAGCGACCAGAGATAGTATTCCGAAGGAACACAGAAAGAATGCCAAATCCTACTGAAAGGAAACAATTGAGGAATCCGTGATAAATAGAAAAGAAATGGTGAAAAAAGTGGACAAGGTGGAAATGAAATCCGAGGGATGGGTAAAGGTGGGCAAGGAGGTACATGGATTTATAGAAGAAGCTAAAACGGAGAATGAATTAGGGAAACTACGTGAAGAATGAACTCGATAATTTCCCTCACACAACAGAGCTATGACAAACAATCAAATCTATGGAAGGCAGGCACCAACCTAAAACCCAAGGCAAGGCAATATTCTACTCTACTACTACAACAAGGACAGGGGAGATCAGACAGAAAACCCTTATCAGAAACAATGACATAATGGAAGCTTTCACCAAGAAATAAACTTCAGTCTCCAAGCTACCTAGGTAAAGGAAAAGAGACTGAGAGACAAAACAAGAAAACCATTCCATTACAGTGCTCCAGCTGTATGGGAATCAGGGAAAGTGGATGTTACGATCTTACAGAGCAAGAAGTCGAACTCGTGATAATCAGATTAAATGACGGAAAAATATCAGGAGATCAGCCTTACTAGTCATATCGTGAAGCTCCTCGAAAGACTAATTAGAGGGGGCTATACTAGATTCTTGAAATAAATAACTCGCTATCATCTATGTAATCAGAGTTTCGATCCAATAGATCCACCAAAGACCAGCTGGGAAAAGTAATCCAATCTATCCATGACGGATGGATTGAATGCAAGTCTGCTAAACGCACATTGATGACGCTGTACGACTTCTTACGGTTGTATGACAAGATATGGAGGGAAGGTTTGCTGGTCAAACTCTACGGCATCAGTAGAGTTTGACGCACGCACCAAAATGCATGATTGCGTGATTGAGACAATTTATTTCAGATAAGAGGGCAAGGGTGAGAAGGCCAACGCAAGGAAGTGTCCTCCGTCCTCCGTTGTTCCTACATAGTATGGATGAACAAAATCACATATGGAATACCAAAAATAGTCGAAGAAAAATAGTCGAAGAATACCTATTTTCCAACGATCTAGCCATCACATCACAACGCCAGAAAACAGAATAGTGCATAAAGGCAAGTCAAGAAGCAGCGGGCAATTTTAACAAATGGGCGACAAGCTGGAAATAGAAGCTTGCAGATGGTCCAAGGAAGCGAACAAAGAGGTACCTATCTAGATTACGTGTTAACAATCAAAACCAGTAGACAAGTAAACTTAATCGGAGTTACCCAGACCGCCTCCTTAACTTCGGGACCTACACGAAGAATATTTAAACAAAATGTATCAACGGAATCAAAAGCAGCTAGCTATGCTCAGTAAAAAGGTTGAAGAGCATCTGAAACAACCTTAAGGAAAGTCTATATTACATAATTCAAAGCTCCACTGAATATGCAGGAGGAGCATGAATGCCCATCATGAGCCAAACGGCCAGAAACCTGATCCAGACCATACAAAACAGCGCTGCGAGGATTATAAATGGTTGCGGTAGGAACACCAGAAAAGACGAGAATGAAGCTGAGGGGAATCTAGAAAACATTACCTGCAGAAGCATAGCAAACACTCCAAATTTTTACGAAAGAGCGATGAGAAGGAACGAGGACAGATAGCCAATAAGAACTAGAAAACCGACTGAAGAACCGCAGAGGATGGAGGGACCTAGGTCTGGAAGCTAACACAGATAAATATGAAACAATTCCCAGAGAACGAAGAGTCTTAGGACCAGGCATTCCACCATTGTCAGATTTTAACATATAGATCGCCACAGTTACTTGAAGGAAATTTTTAAGAACCAATTATGGGTACCAAAATTTGCAAAAATGAAGCAGAAGAATACCTGAAGACTCTTGAGCCGGTGGACACTACGATTTACACAGACGGATCGGTGAAAAGTGGCATAGAAGACGGAGGCAGAAGAGTCATCATTGAATGGGCAAACGGGGATCTCCACAAAAGTGATGCTCCAGCTGTACCACCGAACTCAAAGCCATCAACCACAGTATTAATATAGTCAAGAATACGCCAGCGATCAAAAGAGGTAGGTTCATCAGATTTCTAAAAAGATAGCAAATCAGCCCTAGAGAATATCAACTTCTACTTTGAGAAGGACTTCTACAAACTGAAGTATAACCATCTGTTTGGAAAAACTATGGAAAACGTACGCCGTAGGTAAGACACAAATACACTGCTTGGTTCTCTAACGATAAACTTATTTCTTTTTCTATTCATAAATGGACGTACACACTTTACTAGAATGAAGTTTCGTCTCTGAAAGTCTAGAGACGCCTGCCAGTCGACCGAAATTTATCAACACATATATTCTTGTGGATATTGCTGGAGTACATCTCGCCAATGAACAGGTGGCTCTTAATAAACTAATTTTCATTGGAAAAACTGAGTTTGACCTCTCTAAGCTGATTATGTACCAGCTGTTTTACGAGACCTTGACCAATTCCAATTGTAAGTTTCAGATCATGGTTGGTGAGACGGACTCTTTTTTTCTACGCATCACTGCGATCGATATGACTACCGACATTATCCTTCAGTATTTGTGAAGATACTCGACACCTCCAACTATCCTCCTGCTCATCCTTATTTCTACAATAAATGCAAGGCGCGACTCAGTTGTATTAAAATTGAGGACGGAGCCAAACCGCTTCGTGTGTGGATACTCTTACATCCCAAGGTCTATGCAATGTTCGTGACAGATGACAAGACAAGCAGGCGGCCCTATGGGGTGCAAAGAGCAACTCTTGTTGCAAACATTACATATGACCTCAGACAAACGTATCATGTGCTGACGTCTCTAACCCATACACTGAGGCGAAAAGGATCAATGGCACATTAGTTTTACAACTACACTTATTTCAGAGAATTACTATCCTTCTTTGAGAACAAATGGGCGTGGGTGGGAAATAATGAGGGCCTCCACTTCAGCAATTGCCATCTTCAACACAGTCAACCTTCTTAAAGAATTGAGCGTTATGTGTTCCCAAACTTTACGATCCTCCGAATAAAGATAGCTTGTCCAATTCTTTCTGCTTAAGGTACATAATATATATCAGACGACTTAGCTAATGTTTGCACATAATTATATTACCCACCTGTCTCTATCTCTTTGATTTTTTTGTATTTACCTTTGTAGGCCCTTTGTACTATATATATGACTAACAATTATGTAATATTGGATAATAATATAACAAATATAATATGTTGAGAAAAATAATTTTTATTTGAACAATTATGTATAGCATATACATACATATTACATAAACAGATAGCTATAATAGATTTTGACATAATATCTAGAGATAGAGTTAAAAGATATAGTCAGTATAGTCAGAAAAAATAATCATAAGATAGTCATGTATAGGAACAATAGAAGAATGGGCATTCGCGTTTGTAATCGACAATAAGAGATTGAAGTTTAAAATAAGGTAGAAAAGTAGTGCAAAATGTCATTAATATTGTCTTCTATACCAATGAGCCTATATTTTCCAGAAGAAAATATAAATAGATTCCACCTGTCCGACTTGATTCGCCACATATGGAGTTCACCGGGGTATTTTTTATACAGTATTTTATATACAAGTGATCTGGGTGACCCGAGCTCATATACATGGGGTGAAAATTATCTAGATTTTTACAAGTCATGGTTTGTGTTTGATGGCAATAGAGATAGCTCAGAGACTTCCATTTTCTGAATGATATCAAATCGTTGATCCAACTCTGCAACAAGTTCAGTTAGATACGGCTGAAATACTGACATCCAGTAGTAATCTTCAACTGTTGCCGTGCTGTAATTTTAGCGTAGAGTTTGACGCCAAGATCCCGCGGGATCTTGTGATATATCTGATCCACTGATTTCGGCCTTTATGCGGCAGTAAACTTTCTCGAAGAAGATAGCATTTCTAAAACCATTTTTAGGATTGTCTACTTCTTTACAATATCTTCATAAACTGATAGGATCTCTACTGACGTTCCTGGAGCATCTTTGACATGTAATGGGTGTACAGAAAACAATACCGTACCATTTCAAATCCGCAAGAAAATCCGAGTTTGTGATATTTCTGTAATGGCCGTAAGCTTTTGACAAAATTTCTCTGTCCCATGTGTTCAGACCTTTAAGATACATTTTGTCAAGGCATTTGACCAATGGCTCAAATATTTGATGGACGTCAATGAAAGTGTAATGCTTTCCTACTCAACTTGTAGTACAGAGTACCTTTATTTGGATTTCTTTATTTGATTATACGCCTTTCAATATTTTCGTCACACAGCTGAATCTCTGCCTCAAGTGCTCATTCCCGTTTCAGTGAATTGTTGAAAAATTGGCAGGTAGCTTCTGGTTCCTGCCATATTATCGGCTCTATCGAAATTTTGCCCCGCATGTCCATAAGATCAAGATCTTTGTCAATAAAAAACTAACTATTGTCTTGCTATATTGCTTCGCCTGTGATCGATTTGCATTTTTCAAAACCCAACAGACGTTTTACTGTAGAACGTCTGTAAAAGGTTAATATTTGAATAATTATGTTAATTAATTTCGAATATTCAAATAACGAACGGCTATATACCGTGTTGTTCCCTATTTGAAACATCGGTGACCTCGTCTGACAATTGTGCAATATTTAGCTCCAATGTCCTGTGCTTTTATTTTCTTTATGATGACATCTTCGAACTGTTCCATAAACAATCTAAGATTTCATTTTTAATTATTGGAGAAAGATATATTGCGTTTTTCTGCGCTGTAGTCAAATGTAACTCAAATTGTTTGTTTTCATATGCGACTAAAAGATATAACAATTACTTTGAAAATCCCAACGCTGGTAGTATTGACTCCAGAAATGACATCATCATGGCCTCTTTTCCCTCGTTTTGCCAGACCATATTTGGCACAGGAAAGTATAGATAGCATCAGAGAACAGAAATATGGCTCTCTTAGAGGTCCTTATACCCTACCTGCTCTATGGGTAGCATGATGGCCTTTATTTTTTCTTTATTTTGTTTTATGTCTTTTCAAGATGAGTATAAATTATAGTCGCATACACAAGTCGATTCGTTTACTGGGATCTTTTTCTGTTTTAAAAAATTACAAAAAAGCTTTTTGATGTTGCTCAGTTGTTTAGTGAATTTCTGTATCTGCGTTTGTTTTTCTAAATTGAATATGTGGCTTAAATATCAGAACTTCAGTTGGTCGCTCGAGTTTAATTTTCCATCTTATAGGGAACAGAATACATGCTAAACATGTGCCCCAGAGTGTTGCTGTTTCTATTTATAAATATAAGTTCAAGATAAGTAGAGAAAAAGAAAATCCGATTTCTATGCTACACGTACGATACTACATATCGATATATAACCTAGGATTTGAGAAGGGGGGGTACGATCGGTTTAATTAGGGCCCGCAGTAATTCAATCTTCTTACACTCGGTGAGGCGGTTACCCGAGTCCATAGAAATATAAATATATTTCTATGCCATGTCCGAGCCTATAAATTGGTGCAAACATGTAGCTTCATAAACTATGTATGCATTTAAACTATTCAAATCTCTATTTATTTATTTATAAGAGCCTTTCCATGAACAATTGGTCCCTTTCATTTTTTCATTACAATGGATCCATCTATAGTTGGAGGGTGGGCCCTTTCATTCTTTGATTACAAAGGGTCCAATTTATAGAGGGAGGGGGTGTTCTTTCATTTTTTCATCACAAAGGCCCTATAACCAGAGGGCAGGCCTTTCATTATTTCATTCCAAATGGCCCATTGATATATCTAAATGGATGGGTATAACTCTTTCATTATTTTTCATTATTTCATTATAAAGGGCCCTATACTTGTAGGGGGAAGCGCCCGTCTATGCTGCGTAAGTATGTACTATATACCTATACCTCTCTAACAGGGGGGCCATGGATTGACAAAAAAGAAGTTGAAG
>JAYRBW010066085.1:0-28590 GCA_036023295.1 Invenusta paracnida | reverse complement strand
TAAGAAAACTTCTTTTGATCACACCATATAAAATCTGTACCTTTAGTCAGGTTTTCTGCGACCAAGGTAAAAAACCACTCTTAGTTGAAATCATTTCGACCAAGGTTTTAAACCAGAGTTGTAGTAAAAAAACTCTAGGTTTTTTTTATCACCTCACCCATTGTCTCTATGATTTGATCTTCATTCTTAAAATTAAATTAAATTATTGATTTGAAATTCCATATTCTATGCAACAATGACTCAAAAAAAGTAATCAAGAGAGAAAACTGTAATTCAGTATTTTCCATAAATGAAAATCACAAATATTAGTCACGATTCTCATATTGATTACTTTAGATATTATTATCCAAATCTGTGGTATGCTTTAGCATTCAGCTTATATATTTTTATACATTAGTTTAAAAACTGTGAATTACTAACACACACCAGAGTTTATTTTTACATCAAGTCTATTATGAGATTGGCCCCGTATTTAATCTCTATTGATCGTTCTTCATATTTTACTATCCGCCTTTAATTGAAAGCATTTGTTGTGATCGCTAGACAGATATCTACAGTGAGGTATTTTAAATTATTGATGTTGTGTTATGTTAAAGAAGATGCGAAAGAAAACAGAGGATAGATAGATGAATAGAAGTATTTTTCTGCCGTTGTAAGACACCTCACCCAAAAACGTGCATACTACATATTGTACATACGTGTTATATGAAATAATAGTTTTTTTACTTTTATCTGAAATTGATGTCAAAACTTTATGTTAACCTGATTATTGATAACAATATACTCATATATTAATAGAATTGATAAAACAGCAGAACATATAACACAGTGAAATAGTTTAACTCTCCAAGCTTTTGGCAGCTAAGACCTTCATCAGGGATATAATAAAAATAAAGTTAAAACAGTATACTAAGTAATATACAAGTTTTTAAAAAATCGGAAGATAGTTTTATCTATTGAAAACTCAGAAGCTGTCCTAAAGATTTTTAACCCCGTTGATAGTAGTGTAAAACTTTCCGTTGAACTACCAAACAATGAAAATGGGATTCTTACAAATTTCTTACAAATTCGTTTAAAAAGAGAAGTCAAGAAACTTAATCATAGGAAATTACCGAAAACTTCCTCATTCTGGTATTTATATGCACAAAAAGTCACACCATCCAGATAGAATTAGCTTCACCCGAAACCAATAAAAACCGCTGGAATGATTCGCCACAACAGAAAAAGAAAAACGAAGGAGCCACAACAAATTTACCATTTTAATTTTAGACTGTGATTGTTTTAGTACTGATGTGTTTTCTACTGAACTCTTATACTCGTTTAACCTGATATTCTAGACCGTGATTGATTATGCAATATTTTACCTATAATCAATATAAATGTAATTAGTGAATGAATTGTCTTCTACTTTGTTTTAACTTATATATCCTGGGGTCGATCCAGCAATTTAATTTACATAGGTGGGGCACAACATCCAAGGGACATAACATGTTTTTATTGTGTACCTGTTTATAGTAATA
This sequence comes from Invenusta paracnida, assembly GCA_036023295.1. NCBI lineage: Eukaryota > Metazoa > Platyhelminthes > Proseriata > Coelogynoporidae > Invenusta > Invenusta paracnida. Next base: position 27,070 of record JAYRBW010066085.1, on the reverse strand, counting down.
TACGCCTATATTCAATAGTCAACTATTTATTTCAATGAATTATTTCTGAAACTGCATCGTTGTCAAAAACAGATTTCCACCAAAATATCATAAACGTGATCCAAATTATGAGCGTTTTCCAAAAGTGGAATTGTCAGGAGCGTTCTTTTTTCAAGAATTTGAAACTTTTGGAATGAATAATTTTTTTGTCGCACTTTAATTTAAAGTTTTTTAGAGCATCAAAACGAAAGATATATTTTAAAGTCAATCGATGTAGACTACATTTTTTAATGATTCGGTAAATGGATTACATAAACGTAGAAAGTAAATATTATTCATACAAATAACTTTCTTTAAAATTCAAACTAACTATTTTATTGTTATATAAATTAAAATTTGTTTTCGCGTATCGATTTGGACACGGGCAAAGGCGTGTCAGGAATCAGATACTTGATGACTTAATTTCTATGGTTAATTTATTTTTACTTTAGTTTATTATAAACCTCCATAAAGCACATAAATTTACCAAGAAAATGTAGCCTTATTACATTGCAAATAAAAGCAATGTTTTGTTTATTAACATTTGATTTTATTTAATAAAATTATCAATATAATTATGTATCTTAAAACTGAATAGGTTCTATAAATGTTTATGGAAAACTTATTTGTTTCATTCTCTAGCTTGCAATAGTTAGATATTGAACACTTTAGGGACAAGTGAATGACACTTTCATGTTTAGGTTTTATTAATTAATCTTAATTCTAAAAGTAAAATAGTTCTTACAAACTATTTTAAACTGATATAATTGTAGTCAAACTAATGGAAACAAATATGTTTTGATGATTGATAATTATCGAGTATGAAAAGCGAAGCGAAACCTTTTTAATTTGATTTTTAATTTCATATATTTATTTTTTCGTATTTTTCTGAATTATTATTCGCAAATTTTGATTAAATACATTAATACATTTGCAAGACAAATCGCCAGAAACATCACTATATATTTAACGATACCAAGATCTGTATATGTTTATGAAATCTTATGATTAACTTCTCTATGTTTGAAACAAAATTAACTGTTTATGTGTTTTCTATATCTTGTCAAATTATTTTGTGGAAATCTATTTAATTTTACATTACATAAAAAACCTTTTTAATACAAAGCATATTAAATTAATTACATATTTTCAGGGTAAACTGTTACATAGCATTATAGACTTTTTAAACTAATTTTAAATGTTATGTTTCATTTTCGTAAATACTACAAAATGATAAAAAAAAACCATTTTAAAATGTGCTAGTATATTTATACTACTGCTTTAATTTAGATAAATTATAAATATTTCTCTTACTACTTTTGATTATTGTCAGTAGTATAAAAGTTTACTAAAAATAATAATAATTATTCTTACTACCAATATTCTTACTAGTACATATTATTTTTACTAAAATTTACAGGATAATATTTTGTTTTACACTAATGTATGTATCCCATTATCAAAACATAAAAATACAATAATCACATTTTTATCATAAGTGACTATTGATTATATTGTATGTTTTTCCATTTTTTTCATTTCTTTATAGCAAACCTGAAAGGAATATTTGTTAAAGAGATTGCTCCAGATGGGGCGGTGGCACAGAATGGTCGCATTCGTATCAATGACAAAATAATTCGGGTAACACTTTTTATAATCTTATTACATCGTACGTTTTAATTACAAATACATATTATGAATATATTAATCTTGTGATAATTATTGTTATTTATTTATATATTACATTTATTTATCTTATCTAAAATTGCGCATTTCGTTACTAAATTTCGTTATTTTAGGTATTGTATGTATAATGTTTTTTCAATATTTCAAAAATATGATTTTGTTGATGACATTAAATATATATGTAGATAAATGATAGTAAAATTATAGAAAATAGTGTATATAACAGTAAATAAATTCTGGAAATTTAGACGTACATAACATTTAACATTTAAAAGTTTGATATATTCAAAAATTGACTAGTTAACAAAGTTATAATTAGAATAATTTTTACCTGGCTTATTATGAATACTCGAATCACATTTTCTTTGTTCAGTGAAATGTTGACGGAAAGAAATTTGATCAATAAATAGTTTTTTATTCGCTCGCCATTATTGTAGCCCCTCCAAATGGAGTTGCACCCATTATTAACCTAAGATAAACGCATGCAGTGCAATTTCTACTGCATTCATCGACATATGTCATTGCTTCTCACTTGGTAGGTGGACCACACGAGCTTGGAAGGACTGGACAACCAGCAAGCGGTAGAAATTCTGCGGAATACAGGGGAACGGGTCCAGTTGAAGTTGGCGCGATACCAAACTGGCCCTATCTACAAGCAGCTCGTTGATTATGGTAAGCTTCTTCCAGAAGCAGTATATAACACACAGGATTTTTTTATGAGCAAGTACTAAAAGTTGGACATTTAGCATTTACTTGCTATGCTTAGTCTTAAAATCCTGCTTTTGTTACTTCATTATAACGCTTCCTGAAATGATCCAATGACCTGCTCAACTGTTAGAAGTTCAGTTTATTAATTAGTATAAGTGGAACATTGTCTCTACTATTGACAATGTTTGTAGGAATTGTAGCTAAATTGTTCTCGCTTGTTTAAATTTTGTTGTATTGCCTAAATTTTTATGATAAAATATTAGATAAAAGGGATTATGTAAACGTAGCAAATGAATAATTATTAATTACAAAATGTTTCATGTATTAATTAACCATTTATATTTCTTTCATTCTGTTTAAATTTTGTATTTGTTTTAAATTATCAATCACATCAAAACTTGTACTTTTTTATAAGATATTATATGTATGTTACTATTCAGTAATTTATTGGACATTTTATTTGATATTATGTATATTATTATGTTACTAAACTTTATATGCCTTCTATCTATAAAAAATCATTTAGAAATATATGGAGGCATCAATAAAACATCGATATCTTATCTATTGGTTTATAGTTGGTTTATTTGGTATTTAGATGAGAATTTGTGTTACTCTTCTGCACGATAATCTCTTTAACTTAAAGTATAACATTGCATTATACGTATTATATTTTTCACAGGTATATCATTCAAAATGGTTTTTGCCTTAACTCAACAATGCATTTCATAAATAAACGAGTACTTTTTCATTATTGAGAACAATCAGATTCCAATAATTACCATTATTAGTAGAGTTTGCAATTATTTATGCACATATTATTCTTGGATAAGTATACATAAATACTTGCATATCTGATATGCTTATGTCTTTGTATAATTTTCAAAAGGTCCAAATTACTTGGGAACTTTTTTAATTGCGATAATTATTTTAATTACTTTAAGCATGAAACATTTCAGAGTGGTGACTAACTAGTAATGTAGAAAAACATATATATATATATATAATCATTATTTTTCTTCAACATCATTAATTTGGTTATGAAAAATATTAAACTGATTTTTTTATTTTTAACCAACTATACAAATTTTTTAAATATATTTTTAAACTACAAAATTCAATGACAGTCGTTGTAAAGCAAGTTGTATACAACAACGCGTTTTAAGTGTAACATTTTTTTCTATGTTTTCATTGAATTAGTAAATATGTACAATATTTATAGATTTGTCTTTCAGTATTAACGTATTCAGATATCTATAAAAATATAGCATGATATATTGTTTCTATATATTACATAAAAGAAATGGAATGTAACATATGAGAATGTGAATGAAGAATAATTCAATAATTTATTTTCTTAAAAACGCAAAATGTTTCTACATTCATGTCTAAAATTTGTATACGTGTATACATATATTTACTCAAAGTTTTGTATTGCCAATGGCGTCTCTTTGTGAATCGTCAATGCTCGTAAATTCGTATGATATATATATACGATGGAACATAGGAAATGATTTATATCATATTTATTACTATTCGTCCGTTCTCTCAAGTTTTGTTCTCCCGGATGTATAGTTTATTCAATGTATATTATAAGATGAGTTATAACATTGCTGCCTTAAGCAATTGATATAATATACGATATTTTACACTATACTCGTATTACATTATGATATAAAATAATTTTTCAAAAACAGTTTATTTCAATAATAATTTTTTCAAACACTGCAGATGTCATATATGAGTATATTTTCATATGTTTATAGAATATTATGTATACTTTGTTATTTACTTAAGATAATGTGGTTTGTGATTTTTAGTGAAAGCAAAACTAGTTCGTTTTATTTACATTATAATTAAATGGTTATTTTTAGATATTGTTTTATTTTTTGTGAGCATAGTAATGCATGAACATCTATATATATATATATATAGATATACAAATAGATATACAATATTTCTTTATATGTATTGTTAATTATACACATCATTAATCATTTCATCATACCATAATTGTAAAATACCAATACATACCATATTTAAATCTCCTGATTTTGGTATCTAATTGTTATTTATTCATTTACTGAAAGTAAGTCTTATTAACGTCTACATATTTTATTTAACTTCAGAGAACATCACAATATTGTACATGCACATGTAGATGGATTACTTATTTTTTTTGGACTGCATATTGAGAATATATATACAGTGTATATGATGTAGTTGTTGCTTTGAAGCTCAGCATTGTCATAATAAATCATCTTCCTTTTGGCTGAGTTTTCTTTCTTAGCTAGCTCCAAGGATGGTATTGATTTACTTTTTAACCATTACAAAGTGCATTGATTAGGAAATCTTCCAAATTTCTTGAATAAACATCTAGTAATAAGAATATCCCAATAAACTAGTTTTTGGAAAGCATATTTAGATTTTAAACTTTTGACCTACACCTAGTATAATAAGACTATTTCATGATTTTAAACTACATACAAGTGTTCATAATGCATTTTGGAAGCTTCTGTGAAGTAAGCATATGATTTTTGAATATTTTAGTTGACGCTATAACAGATACTGACCTCTACTTCAAATCAAATTACAGAAACGTAAACTACATATTTTATTTATGAATCTTACGTATTTAGTTAGATTGATGTCTCTAAAAACTTGTATACATATATCTCTTACGTTTAAATTTTTTTTTTCAACTTTTTTAAATGTCACTAAAACATTAAACTAATAATGAATAGGAGAAATACATACCTATATAATAAATTGAAGAGTATAATGACATAACTATGTATGGGTGCGTGCGGGCAACATATTGACCGTTCAGGAACTGCATATATTGTCTATCTCACTGCTTTCACGTCTGTGCTTTGTCCCATTTTTGCTCGTTGATAATAATGCCCTTTCAAGAAGATATTGAATGATATTCGATGTCATAGTGCAACACTCAATCCATCATTCTCTATAACAGAAAAGAGATTATGAAAAACAATTTAACTCGTCTAGTAGGGATTAGAACATAACTGACTTCTCGTCATCACATTCTATCATTCATAGCTTGCTTTTGTTTCCCTATACATACATACATATACATTTATTATTTAACAATATGTCTATTTTGTATATATTTTTAAGGCTAAAATGCATCATTCTTTTACACTGCGATTCTTTTCAGTGCACGTGGGAAATTATGAGTATTATAAAATAGAAAATTACAGATTTTTACAGATTAATTATTGATTTTTATACACCAAAAAACAATTCTAATATGAACAATTGCTTTTATAAAAATAATTTAAAAAAGTCATTAAATTGCAAAGATAGAAAACGATAAAATAACCATGGTTTTTATTTTGCATATAGTTTAATACTAGGTACCATCTTTTTATTTGACAAGATTTTTAAAAATTGTACTTTAAAATTTAATAGTAGAAATATAGTTTTATGTATAAATATAATAACTTATATTCTTCAATAGAACATAGTATCTTTAAGATTTTTTAAATGTAAACATTTTGTATGCTACATTCGTCTCATTTATATAAAATCTAATAAAATACTCGTACAAAGATTTGCACAAAATGTACACGTTGATTGAAAAAATCAGCCAGTTAGAAAATTTTGGATATTTTTACTCAATGATGTACAACTATTTATCTTTGAATTCGTTTGAAAAAATGTCTTGTTGTAATTTCAAAACTTATATCTAATTAGCGAATTATTTTAGAAAGCTATATTAAATAAATTAATACTTTTTATAAAGTCAATAAATAGTAAATTCAGTTGGTTAAGATGCTCAATTTTGATTTATTTTCCTTAGAAAAGATCCAAACACAGAGGTTATCAATCGGTGAAATAAGTAAGTTTTTCACATCATTAACCTCCACTACTTCCACGTATATTTAATTGCATTTGTATTCTTGGTTGACCCAATATATGATGTTATTTTCTAATCGATTTGTTTATAAAATATTATATCAATTAACAAGTAAACTTTCAAGACCGATTTTCTATTTCTGAAATAAATTGCATCTTTAATACTACGAATGAAATGTGGATTGGAAGACTGTTTAAAAATGGGACAAGTAACTTTATTTTCTGTATATTATCTTTTACACTTTGTTATATTATATTTTATTTTATACTATTTTACATAATAATACTTATCAACAAACTGTATCAATTCTCGTTCATAATTATTTTTCTTATAGATTCATGATATAAAGTGATTAGAGTTTTGATAATTAATTTTGAAAAAAACTATTTTACTTTTATACATGATTTAATTATATTGGTTGTCAATGAATGTTAATAACGGTGGATCCAATCTATAGTCACGATCAAAAGTTTGGAACATTTTTAGAATATTACTATATTTTACATATTAATGTAAATATATATTATATTAATAATTATATGTATTACTAACATATTTAAGTTTTTTTAAATATCTGTTATCCTACTTCAGTTTTGGCTTTATGCTTTTAAAATAATAAGTTTAATATGTTAAATATAGTATTTTTCTAAAAATGTCCCAAACTTTTGATCGTGACTGTATATATTTATCATAAATTAATTCCATAATATAAATCTTATACATCTCTTTCTCTTAATAGCATTATTTTCATGCTACCAATAATGCAATGTTTGATGTTATTTTTTTGAAAATATATTTACATGTTCTTCTTTTAGATGCATTGCGTAGTATTCTTTATTTCACAGTTAACCAAAGTTAGACTCACTTTAAATACTGTTAATAATTTGGTTGACTTTTCTGTATTGGGAGAAACTATTTGTCATAATAAATTCATCAAATAGTATACTTAATTAAATTTAATTAAATATGAGTGAAAAGTGGCTTTTTAATTTAAGAACATGGTGTTACTCGTAGATTTTATAAATGCTTTGAGTGTTTGACATATATATACATAGCTATTTTTTAACGTTACACAATTGATTTTGTAGAATTATTAATGTTATCTAACTATACTTATTTTATTTAATATTTTTAATAAAATACACTTTACACCTAATTGTTAACTGTATTTCATGTTTTAACTTAAATTTAATCTTTTAAATTTCGAAAGAAGAATAGTTTAATTTAATGCTATTTTAAAAAGCTAGAATACAAACCTTGCATAACAATGTAAACTTTATATAATGTACTATCATTTTCTGTTATGTGTCAGTTAATTTTAAGAAAAATTATGGTTCTCAGGTTAAACTAAGGTTAAAATGTCCAACGCAATTTTTTTATTTAATTCTGATTTACTCTTTTTTTACATCCATTTAAAAAAATATGATGAATGTTCATAGTTTTCAGATGCATATAGGCATCATTGTCCTACTAAGAGGCAACCTAATTGAGTTTCTTTCTTTAATTACAAACATATATCTAATAAAAATCATGTTGTCACATACACAAAACTTCCAATAAATTTCCATTAATGCAATTTGCTAAATGGCGTGAGTTAACTTAACAGAATTACTCTGGTTTATTTAGCTTTCTATCCAACCCATATTGGAATAATATTATTAAAATCAAAAATGGAATAAACATATTTCAGGAGAGCGATAAAGTTTAAATTTGTGGTATATTTCTTAAATAATATAATATATATCTGGTATTTCTGGGATATTTAGTTTTTCTTAAGCATACATCATTTCAATTTTACCATTATTTAATTAATATTTTAGTTCTATATAGGTGTATAAAATACAATCAAAAGTTGTGAAAAATCTTGTTTAAAAGACATTTACTAAAATACCGTTTTATACTCGAGTCTACATTATACCTCATCATACGTGATTTCTTGTCTATAAAGTCGCACACTATACTTTGGTTAGGATAAGCTAGGAGATATGTGAGGGGAAGAGAAAATTTTTCGAATTAGGATAGGTTGAGAAATATTGAAGCTATTTCTTTGATGGTTGCTGTCATTCGACAAGATGATACCCATCTCGGATAGTTATAGGCGAAGGTACAAAATATGGCATTGGAGAGAGGTACTAAAGCCGCATGGTTGCTAGTAGGTCTGGACTAGTATTGAACAAAGGTGAGGAATTCAATTCTGTTCCGAGTAATTTACCTTTTCTATTCAATCATTTTCTAATGAAATGGAGAAATGTAAACCGTAAATAGATATAGGATACTGCAAAGGAAAAACGATGGAGTAGCAGTCAAATTTCAATTTGTTCTGTTGAATATTGTGTCCACCACCAATACTCAATTTATTTCCTTTTTTGGAACTTCTTCATCACCTGCTTCTACTAGGAGCATGGATCGTAGCATCTCATCTTTTACGCTGTTTGATGTTCGCCTCCAAAATTAAATGAACTACAGTTATTATTGCGGTTCAGTCCGTCTGGTTGAAGAAATCCTGCTCCTTTTCGCCTTGCCGTCCATAACAGAACATTGTCAATGATTTACTTCGTTGGAGAGGATATCATTTACACTTGAACAGAGACATTCAACTTGTGTTTATCAAGTCCCTCTTTACTTAACCAAGTAAGAAACTGCATTCCAATGAACGACTAGCTTCCTGCCATCACAGTGCTTCAACATTCTCTGACCGCCAGATATTGGCTGGTGGTAATGATTATTCAAAGCCTACCTCTCTCTCTCTTTCTCTCTCTCTCTCTCTCTCTCTCTCTCTCTTACTCGCTCCTCACTCAGTTAAATAATTGTTTTTCACAATTAAAAGCTACTACTGCGTGTTCAGTTAACTACGATTACACAAACCAGAACTAAGACAATTATTCGCATTCATCGGTGTCTCTGTAATGCATTCCGGTTGGAATGTATAGCTACTTTGAGTCGTTGTGGAGTTACAGACTGCTAATTTGCATGTTTCTTTCCTTCTTCCAGCTGTGATTATATCCAATATCAGTCTGTTATTTCTTCTCTTTTCTTTACAACCCTCGTTTCTCAAGATCAACGTGAACGCCTGGCGTCTGCGAACAACATTTCCGCTGCAAACAATCGAAGCTTGGACCAGCAAAGCAACGCCAACAACTCCAGACCAAACGCTCTCGTTGGTCCGCCACTTTTCATGGAGAAAAAGCAAAATGCAGCCCCTCCAATGGCTAATTCTTTGGCCTTTCCTGCTGGTTATCATGGCGACGGACACGCAGATCTGTCTAATGACAGCGCAAAAATATTGATGCGTAAGTTTGTTTTAATCTACATTGTCTCTAATTTTAATAATTCACGTTTAAATATTTAAAGGAATTTTTGTGTCAGAATGAAAGCAACATTTATTTTTAGACGTATATAGTATTCATAATGCTATATGGAAACGAACAGCTATATAATAATGATTGCGTTGATATATTGTCTTTTTGATCATGGAGTTAGGATATTTTTATATCTGGAAAATTCGCTTAATATTGAAGATGTATAAAAGAATCATGTTTTCTTAATTTGTTATCGTGATATTCAATGAAATGATTTTTATTGATTGCTTATTATCTTATAGTTAATAAGATAAAATAATGTTCAATATATTTTAAAATCAAGAGTACTCTTGATTTTAAAATATATTGAACATTATTTTAATATTCTAAAGAAAATTGTTATCGATATATAAAGTTGAACTATTTATAACCAGAATAATACTTTTATGTATTATTTCTTAATTTAATATAATTCATTTTATAAAATATTAATTTATTTAGTTGATAATAATAATAAAACATGCTTTGAAATTATAGAAATATTCTTAAGTATATATTAAAATGTCATCGTATCCTTCCTTTAATGAGATCACCCATTTACATTTAATGCAATATATCTCTACTTTTTTTATAATATCATATTAAAATATTATTTTCTACATCTAAATCAAAATACTCAAATTATTATCTCAATCTTTTTATGTAAATTATTTGACCGTTTTCTCCGCTGATTGAAAACATCCTGAATTATACATATACATCTATTCGTATTTACAAGCATCCCCATGATTCTAAATTTAGTATTATAATCAGTTTGTTGTCTGTCCTCAAAGTTACGAACACTATCTTAATTTGTTAGACGATTATTTGTCTGTAATAAAGTGATTATAAAGTAGGCTTTTATGCAACTTAGAGGCAACTACAAGGCCCAAAAGAATCGAATGATGCAAAGTATAAATGCATCCACCAGGCTACATGCAACCAGCCATATCGTGTAATATAGTTGTTTAGGTAACATTCTTTAGGCAATTGTTTCGATATGGAATGTCACGTCAAAATTTAGAAAATAAAATTCTAAAAAAATAGTTGACTGAAAATAATTCATTTTAGTCAGAATAGAGATTATCTTTCAAATTTGCCCAAATATATGACCTTTAAATATCATCTCTATATAAATAAATTATAATATGTATACATTGAAAAACCTATAAAAATATGTATATATACGCTGTGCACATAATGTTGCTCTACATAAATATTAAAATACTCTTAAATACTCTTTTATCTGATAAAGTAAACAATTTGTGTCATTGAATACATAAATAAGTAGTTGTTTCTTCAATAACAGATTTAATCGAAGTCAATTTTATTTCAATTTTGTCTAAAAGATATATCCTTTTACCTTTCGTTACATAAATGAAAGATTTTCTTTATTTCTATAGACAGCGATTTTTTATTTTTTAAATATCACTAAACGTTCTATTTTCTAGTGTTTGTAGTTTTTATTAGTCTGATAAATATAAAATAAAATGCACAAAGCTTTGGATATTTCCTACATTTGTGTTAATTGTACATTTTAATACATTTAACAGTCCTTTTAACAGTTTTTTGTAAAATATGTTTTATTATATTTATAAATTTTATAAATGAATTGCATTTTCAATATTTAAACTAATAAATAATGTAATTATTATTATCTACGAGTATTAACTGTTTTATCTATATATATATATAGTACGGTTAAACATTTACCTATCCGCTTAAATGAGTTTATTTGTCTACTAAAAATAATCAAATCTATTGAACTGTTCCTTTGTGTATACTATAGCTAAATACAACAACGAATTTTCGATTACTCCTTATACCCTTATTCTACTACTTATAGCGTTCGCTTCTTGTAGTATTAATATCCAAAGGGATTAATAGCTCATTATGTTTTATCTATAGCAGGTATATATTTGAAATACGAACATCGTGTATCGATATAAATTATACAATTATACATCGTTTGTGTTCACTAATTCTCAGTTGCGATGATAGGGATTTTATTCACTACTCTAAATAATCGCATAAAGAGTGCATTTCTCTTGCCCAAATGAACCAGATTGCTCATCGTACATACATTGTATTTCAAACATAATATACCGTTCAAACCCACACATAGAAAATCGAAAATGTAGAGACATTCTATAAGTTGGAACCTTTCCACATCCCATTTCAATTAGAAAGGTAACGCTGCGTGTTTAATTAGCTTAGTTAGTTGGCTCAATGGATGGCCTAATGAAGGCTCTCTGTAGAGATTACATATATATATGATTATTTGAAGTCGTTAGTCGGTCTTTTAGTCTCTCCTATTTCTGGAAAGAATGTAAGGGATCGTCTACAGAGACATAGGTAAATACGCTTTCCATATAGAGTTAGGTTTTATAAATACACAATAACTGTAGTATGCTGTATGTATATATTATGTACGTATATTTTGCATGTGAATGTAACTGGAAATAGACTAAAGCTAAAATAGAAGTTTTTCATGCAGAGTTTTTAAACAATGACTAGCTTTGATTTTCTTTGTGCTTATACACCTGAAACGCTGGTTTTTACTTTTAATCTTCGAGATAATACGTAGATACCTACTTGCTGTATATATTACTGTATCAAGTAAAAGGATTCAGTTACCTACATATTTATATAGCATAATACATAATATACTTAAAATAATCTTTTTAAATATATATGTATGCTGTATTGATATTATCTCATTTTTCTTTTAAAATATTCAATCTTTGACAATTTTCTTTGAAGATTTTTTGTTTTTATCTATATTAATTTCTTTAATCGCAAAAGCTTTCGATTCTTAAATATGCCTTCTTCACTAATTTCTCCGAAGAAATTTATAATAGTTTGAAAGTATTTTAAAGTAGGTTATATACATATTATGTATGTTATACGTATATGTACGACCATTACATAATACTTTATATTATAATATATTACGTAATCACAATCAGGGGTGATACTACTCCTGTGTTACCTATATATTTTATTATAACCTCTAAAATATACTCTTTTATTTTCTATATTTTGAGAAGCAAGAGGGTATTATTGTTATCCCTCCGATTATTATATTTCTCGAGATGTATTAAAAATACCATAAAATCTGTAGAGGTGGAGATAGATGCGGGGATCCTATTAATATCATCTATTTATTGTTCAAAGTAGCTAAAAATCGATATTTTCTGACTCACCACTCTTGCTTTCCCATCATTGTCAGTTCTATAAATAATGTTGTAAATAACGATAATGCTCGCGATTTTCATTTTACATATTCTAAATAATGTAAGTGTTTGTACGAGCATATCAACAGTATGGGGTGAGTTAACCGGTTGACAGAACAGTTGCATTATAGACTGTTAGACTTATTATATGTAGACTTGAAGTTAAGGTGTGATTTCAAATGGGATTTCCATGTGTGATTTAAAACTGAGCTTAAAAAGAGCTTGAGCTACTATAACAAAAATATATATTTATAATATGTACTTTTCTATTATATTCAGGTTTTTATGGCTAAAAAAGTTTTGACTAAATTAAACTAACTTCAAATTGATTAATTGCCACAGTTGTCTTTACGCTTGATTTATTTACAGTAACAGCAAACTCAATAATTAATTAATTTAAACGTAGTCCAATTATAATTTGCCTTAGAAATATGTAGTATGGTTTTATAAACATATGTAAATTCTTATTACTTTGTTAAAAAAATGATTACAATTTGATTATAGATTATACAAATATGTTGGTTGAGAAGAATCATACAACAAATATAAAAGAATGTGTCAACGTATTGTTTCAGTGTATGTTACTTACATGATATATTTGCAAACATGTTCCACAGTGAATAAATATACGCAGACATTTTCTCTGATATATAAAATGAAAGTAACTAACGACTTGACAATTTATTTATAGATTTTTGGAAATAAATATCTTACATTTACAAGTGGCTATTTACTTTTATTTTGTTTTATGTTTATGTATCGTATATTTGCAAATATGTGTCATGTGACAATTAAAGTTACATTTTCAAATATGTGCAACATGCAACATGCAACACATAAACACAAATTGAATTGACTTTTGATTTGCAAATATGTGTAACATGTGACAAATAAATACAAACATGTATTACGTGTAACAACATACACTGAAGTTTAAACATGTCGTTTTAATTTTAGTAACAAGATCAATACGTTGAAAATATTTCTTGAAAATGTGAATAAGGTACAGTTCTTAAATGAGTATAAGTTCCTTGAAAAATTTGCATACCTAATATAAAAGTAGCTATGTAACTCATCTTTATCTGCTTAGCGAGAGAGTCCCTTATAAATCTTCCCCTTCTAATTGATCGTCACAGAGCGTCTACAAACGGCCCCACTGATCGAAGAATGGGAAAATCAATTGGGAGACGACTATGAAATTGTGGTGAGTGGATCAATCAATATTCTATGTTGACCTTGTTCTAAAAGGGATTACCATAATATGAAACTTGCATTTCTAATGATTGCTTTCTAAGAAATATCAAATTGGAAAAGCTTTATAAGGAAAAGAAATGTACCATGAGTGAAATTACTTTTTAAATGCATGAAAAATTAAATTACTATTTTAGTGCTTCATTTTAGCCACTCACAATGTTACAATAACAAAATAGGTAATTACATATTTTCGAATGATATATTTCTTATATATTTATGCATTATCATTTTTTTTTATTAATTAATTAAATACGCATATATGATACGTAATTTAATGGCTAATGATACATATTTTTACATTTCTTCATGTTTAACATAATTCTAAAAAATAGTTTACCGCCAGATTCTTAGTGCTCGTCGTTATCTCAGACATTTTGAAAATTATATAATAAATGCATGATGATACCCTTTTAGATATTTGGATAACATTTGTTTCCCTATAATATTTAAAACTAATATTGTATTATCTTTAAATGATATACTTAAATGTATGCAAATTATTCGTATCAGAGAAAACCACAATATATGTACGTAGTGTTCATCCTCTGGTGTTGTTTGTAAATATATACATATATACATTACAAGCTCCCCTACACTGATACTGATATAGATGAAAACGACATTTTATGTTCAGGGTATCATATTTCCGCCAAAAGGGCTAATTACCTTTATATGTTATTTTTGTCTCTGTACCTTAAAAAAGAACATTATCTTTTAATTAGGCCCACATTTAGTCAAAATGTAATATTTTCAATGTACATTTATTATAACACTATATGTGTTATATGGCATGCCATAGAGTACTAATATGTGTTATTGTTAAACTATAATAATATTTTGTTATTGTAGAAGAATTATTATATAGTTACAATTATTTTTCTGGCTTAATAAATACCTTGGAAAAATTGTTGATGCTTAATTTTGAATGACAGCTTTCAATTTCTAAAAAGATGTTTCTAATGGCTTTAGAATGATCTGCATTTCGTTGCTTTGTGATATCTGCATACACACGACAAAAGTTTCGCTCACGCAGTGTACAGAAGAAAAGCTTACTTTAATTGTTTCCAATCCGTCAAATGTTATACTTGAGCGACAATTTTGTGTTTTAGCTGGAGTTTCGTTTCTCCGTTTGAAAACAAAAGCAGGCAAGATTGAAAATATAATTTTTTAAGATAACATTCGTTTATTTCTCTATAATTGACCGAATCAGAGGTTTCAGAAAGCGATATAATAGAGAAACAAAATAGGCTTTCAACTGATTTGGGATATTAATGATAATGCGTGGATAGTATTGACTGCTTGTTTCGTCTCATAATGTGATTAATGTAATATACATATATATAGAGAGAGGAAAATTATAAGGGTTCAAGTACCCTTCCCAATATCCAATGTGACAGGTACTTAGTTTTCAGAAACACTTCGAATTCATAGTTCTCTATAATATTCGCGCCTGCATTTTTCTGCTTCATATTATAGACTATGTGAACAATAAATACTACTGCTTCCCAATGAATACATGGTTGATTCTTCGATTATCTTTAGTATTATATTGAAATGTACCTCTCTCTCTCTCTCCCACTCTCTCTCTCTCTCTCTCTCTCTCTCCCACTCTCTCTCTCTCTCTCTCCCCCTCTCTCTCTCTCTCTCCCCCTCTCTCTCTCTCTCTCCCTCTCACCCCCCCCCCAGTCCAATCTTCCAATCGGCCGTGAGGACATGCTGACAGTGTTGGACCACATTTCAGGACTAGACGGTCTGGCGGGGGACTTGGTAAACGAGGCCAGTGCTCGAGCTGTGGACCTCGTGTCTCACTATCCAACTCGATGTGGATCCGTCAGTGCTACAGGACACAGTGTGCGTGTCTGAGGTTTAGACGGTAGAAGTATAAGTAACTTTAGAAACGATGAGTTAACCGCGAATCATGCCGATATTTTAGATACCAATAAGAAAGAATATATACGTATGCGTGTGTAAGTTTGTGTACATATGTCAATATTGTGTATTTTAAGTATTTTGTAGGTATTCAAATTGACTGAATAGTTTATTGAACATATCAATTATATATTTTCTTATTTCAATTTATTGAACATAAATTATTAATAGAGTATAATCATGAAAAACTCTAATTAAATTATACACATATCCATTTATGGACAGCTTTTTTATATGTATAAATCATCGATATTTAAACTTTTGTCAAAAAAATTTGTGTTCCATTGTAATCTCAATGTTTACATTCATTCAGGATGCCTGGTACTACATGGGAAAATGTTGGGACTGGGTTCGCCAGAATATTCAACTCACAGAATTCCACGTTAAGAATGCCGCCATCTATCATCAAGTAATAATATAGGTTTTACATCTTTTAATGATTGTTACATTGTTTAAACAAAATACCGTGATTACTGTGATGGAAACATTTAATACGTATTTTTTAAATTTATAATTTATATCTCAAACTACATTTTTCTTTTAATGATAATATAGGATTTGATTTTGGGGTTAACAGTATTAAATAACAAACTATAATATATATATATAACATAACGAACTATACAATCGATCTTGAGGTACTTTCAGAATTACTTATTTCAAATTGCCGAAAATGCAAATATCTCTTCATTCTCACAACCTCAGTTCCACTACACAGCGGACACGCTTTGTGCTACCATGGAAACGTTCTCCTCCACTGGCGGCATTCACTGTCCCACCTTCATCGCCTGTACTCCACCAGACCCCCTTCCCGCCTGTGATGCCGCCCTTCGACACCTCCGGGACCTTCTCCCCCTCTTTACCCGATGGAGCGACAGTTGCCAGACACTCTTGCGTCTCTCGACCGGTCTTGTGCCCGTGCATCTCCGCTCCCAGTCTCCCTACAGATCAAAGCGGGCTGTATGGTTATGTCGGTACACCTGTCGCACAGAGAATGTGAGTCTTGAGGCTCAGGAGCCCATCACGCTGGTCGATTGTAGCGGTCCGGCGGTGTGGAAGGTGAGGACCAGGACAGGTCGGGTAGTAGAGGTGCCCTCGCAGGGCTGTTTGGTTCTGGGGTCCGATCACAGTGCCACCGATAAAGTCGAGAAGTGAGTTCTTTTACGTCAACACTGTTTCCTGTATGTAATTCTTTAATATTTCGAAAGTTATATACTGCATATATTATATTGTTGATTTTATTTTTGTCTTTCTTCACCTATTATGCTAATATATTATTTTTCTTTGTTTATTAACTGTCTATCTTCATAAATATTCATATTTTTTAACTTTCTGTTTTCTTATTTCTTTTTCTTATCAATTTAAATATTCCCTTATTTTTATTTAACTTGTCTTCTTCATTTTCTTCTCTCTTTTCAATCTTTTTGTTTCTTTTTCTTTTTTCATATAATTTATTCGTTTTTTAGTCAAATGATTCTTACTTTATTTTATATATTTTTATAGTAGTTCAATTACATATTATATATTACATTTTATTCCCCTCTATAATAGCTTTTAAAACATAATGTTGACAATTTTTCTTACATAATAGTGTTTGAATTGCTAAAATTATCTGAAAAAAGGAATATTAACTACTTATTTAATTAATGCCATTATTATTACAAATCTAAATTTAATTTGATTATTACTTAAATTATTATCTAAATACAAATCTTAAACCTATATCCATACCGGGTGGGGGAGGTAGGTTGCAGGGTAAGACGGGGGTAGGGACTACTAAACATTTTCTGTGATTTTTAAATGAACAAATTGAGCAAAATTAGTTTTCGTGAGTTTTACCAGAATATAAAGATTTTAACGTTTAGCGCTATATTATCACGATTATACACTTAAAAAGATGGTCACGTTATTTTCTATAAAAAATAAAAAAACATACACATCCTTCTCGAAATTTACGAAATTCGGATTTGGATAATCATTAACTTCATGTAGATTAAAAATAGATATCTTTACCTCTTTTTTTATAAAAGCGTATTTTTGAAATGCTTTCAATAGTTTTACAAAATATCTTTGTACACATGTCAAGTTTCAAAACTGCTTTCTTATAGGAAGTTTAAAAATTATCCCCAGAATATGGAAATGCAAAAGCCTGGTATATCGAAAGAGTTAAAAACGTTCTAAATATATTAATTATATGGAAAAAATTCCTGTACTCACTTGTATGCCTATACTGTTCAAGTTTGAACATTCACGAAGTTGACATAATATATGTATATGCGTCAATTTGCATAAAATCAATTGATGTAAAACAAACTCATAAATTATATTTCCATCAATAAGTTTAGAATGACATTTTTTATATCAACCTAAATAATTTCATTTTACCAAATTTAGTCAATTTTTACTTTTTAAATGCATTTATTTGTATGTATTTCAGGTTACTATTCCTACTGAAGACCATTTGGACTGGGGTTCTGGAGCACTGTTGGCCTCATATCTTGGACATCGTCAGAGTCATAATTCGCGAATTCTTGCAAAATAGAGTAAGATTTTATAACGAATTATTATTAAATGTTCAATATTTGTGATATAAAATGGTCGTTAAGATTAAAACTATAATTTTTATTTTGATGTTATAAGTATTAGAAACAGGTAGTTATGGTAACGTCATAATAATCTAATCTAAATATATCTGATGCCCACTAAATGCATATTATTTAAAATTAAAGGATTTCGGTAATCGCCGCATACCCAATTATGCCAGTGGCACTCCACTCTGCTAATGGAGCTCATCAATGACATGCAGAATATTGAACCGTGTGCTTGTCTTGATAACTGTGCGAGCATTATAACCACTTGGCCACCATAATTCGTGTGATATAAACTTGCCGTAATGGCAAGTCTGAGAAAGTCTGTCTTGCTAATCACCCAACCTCCGATGGTCATCAAGCAGTTATAATAGTGTCTTGCTAATCACCCGACCTCCGATGGTCATCAAGCAGTTATAATAGTGTTCGCACTATAATCGTGAGGGCATTGGTTCAATACTCTATATGTCAAATTTATTTTAAATATAATTAATACAATATTAATTTTCTTGTAGCTTATATGAATCTAGTAATATGCTATATTTATAACACAGAATTTGCGATTATATCATTAATGAAGCCTGAATAACGTCGAAATTTCATAACATTGAGAAAATAGATAAAATTAAAACAATGACTTCACATTCAATTGTCATAATATCGAAGCTTCATATCATGGAACTTTTTTATGACGAATTTACAGACTGGCATAACAATAAAATATATACTATCGAATCTTCACAATTTTGAATTCTTAAAATAAATATTTTATAACATATAAACTGTTTTATATTGATTTTTCAGAGTATCGAATTTGTATATCACCGAAAGAGCATATATATGTATAATCGAAAATGCATAACGTTGAATTACAAAAACATCAAAAGCGTATTATTAGCATTAATTTATTTATATTTTTAATTTTTTTTTTCGTAGAGTTCTTAGTATTTTAACTATGCACAGAGCAGTATTTGGCGTGAGGGTGCAGCTTCTCCCTTTTCCTTTTCTGTACAAGTATTGTTTTACGAATTTTTGATGCTCTACATTTTTGATCCCATGAATGTTTGACCTTAAAATGTTTTGTTGATCTTCCTGTATTTGAATTCGATGCCATGCCAGTTCGATGCTATATGAATTCGGAATTATGCTAACTCGATGTTTTGCAGATTCTATTTTATAATATTTCGATGCTCTATATATTCGATGTTGTGTAAAATTCGATGCTATAAGGCTTCGGGGTTATAACAATTCTATCGTAATGACAACACTATAAAATGTCATATTTATGACATTTTTGACGTTATGCAGATTCTACGTTATAAAATGTCATGTTTATGCAGCGTCCCCATAAAACAGTATGAAAAATATAAATTAATTAAGCTAATTATCGTTAAAAGTTATAACTAAATGTAATATTTCTCGGTAACTAAACAATTACTGAACTTGAAACTTACGCGAAAATATCAATATTGGACCTTAAGGAGGGACTTCACTGTAAAAAGATATATAACAAAACTTTAAAGCTTTCGATTATTTCTGTCATAGGAACTTATGGGAGATGCCGTACATGTATATATATGGATGTATATATATTATAACTATATTTAGTATTATACGTTTATAATATACTTTAAATATATGCGCATGTAGGTATGTACATATATGCTATTTCAATGCATTATTTTCCAAATGATACCTAAAATTAACTCATAAATATATACGTATAAATTCAGAAAAAAGATGACCCTTTTTCACATTGTTACTTATTGATTTTCGGACAATTAAAAAACGTTCTATATTTTTCCTCCATTTAAAGCTAATCCTACGAGGTAATCAATATTCTGAGTTGACCAACTTTCTAATCGATTTCGACGACTCATTGGTCAATCGAGTAGACCTGTCAACTGGCAATTCGCCATTCTCGCCATTCCACGATCCCCATTGGTCGTACGACCTCCACCAATGCCTTGACCGCCTAAATACCTGCAGACATGGAAACGGTAGACAATCCCATAGTGTTACTAGGCAACGTTGTCTCCATTTGGATGACTGTCATTTGGATCATCTTAGGTCAATGGTCACCGTATTCAAAGTACGCACATATTTCAATAATGATATTGTCAGATTACTTTATTTATATTTTAGCCAAAAATTAAATATACACTTGAATAGATTAATGTATAGGTAACGTTAATTGAAATCAGTATTAAAAAAAGAATGATTTCGTAAGGTTTATTGATTGTGTACGACGTAGTTTCTCTTATAGGCACGTCTGTTTTAATATGTTTATTTTTAACAATTCTTTAAATTATATTGATATAATCAGAGAGTATCTTAAAAGCAATTTTTGTCCATAAATTAGTTTTCACTTCTAATCTTTGGTACATGAGTACTCTCTTAGAGTAAAACTTATTAAGAAAAATTATATGAGTGAATTTCACATACATTTTGTTTCTTTAAAAAAATTTATATTTCATTATTACAAATAATTACAATAATACATTTTTATATATATAGTCACATTCTTTAAATACTTCTATTGTCAGTACTGTTATAAAACATTCTTTTGTAAAGTTTAAAATGTAGAGTTCTACAGATGAGTATAAATAAATTTTACCGGTAGGTTTTAATTTTTAAATACAGGAACTACTCCTTACTAGAAAAAAAATTGATTTATATATCTACCTAGCAAAATAATTGATTTATAAGTGCGTGTTATCCAGTAAATGATTTAATATTTCAATATTATAATATATAACATAAATCTATTACACATTTTAATACAGATACAAATTTAATTCTGTACAAAACTCGAACTTTATGTGTTAAATATCCATTAAATAACAAATTTATGATGTCAAGGAATAAGGCCAACTCCAACCACAATTTTCTGTATAAATATTTTTCTGTTAAAATATTTGTTATAAAATATGTACATGTAGCGTTTCTATATATTATAAATATTTTTATTATATATATTTTTTTATTCTCCATTCATATCTATAGTATGTCAAATACAAACGGATATATTGGTGTTAACCTAAAGTTTTAAGTCCTTTAAAAGTATAAGTCTTGTTTTTTAGATATAGGTACGTTTAATACCCATTAACAATAGTTTAACTGTGTTCTTCTATTTTTTTAGGAACATATAAATCAAGTAAAAATCGTTTCCAAGCTTTTACCCAATGAGGATTTATCCGATGGTGACTGCAAACATGAACAGTAAGATTGCGAAATGTTCAATTAGATATTTGAAAAATTACTTATTTCATTTTAATAGTTCCTATAATTTCTACGAAATAGTATGAGCATAAATATGCTCTGCTGTTATACTGTTACTGTACGTATATATTTATATTTGATATAGATTCAATATTAATAAAAACTATATTGACTATTAGAATTTATGTTTTTATATATTTATCAAATATTGTAAATTAAGAAATATGTGCATATTGTGGTAGGCAATTGTTAAAAAATGTATTTGACTTACTGAAAATATTTGTCATATATATTCAAAGTCAAACGTTAAACATTATTATTAATTTGTTTATTTCAATTTTTGAATAAAAATATGTTTTATTTCAGTCATATTTTATGACATTTATTTTAACGTGTTACAAATCAAAAGATATAATTCAAAACTCAATAATTCGCTCTGCTAAGCGACATATATGACAATATTGAAGTTTGTTTATTTGACTTTGTTTTTCAACGCATTAATGAAAATACTCCTAAGCATTATGATAATATTACTTTTAATTGATAGGGTGGGTATTCATTGAAATTTCGATAAAAATATTAAGTAAACTATTTTAGTTTTAAGTGGTTACATATATTATCTTTTTATATCTGGGAGGATATTCATATCATAGCATTAACCAATAAAAAAATTCGACAAAATTTAATGTAAATCATTAACAATTATGTACCTTTTTACTAATATACAAATGAAATCAAAAACTAATCCCGAAACCATATTATACCTCTATGATTGAAATCTTTCTATTAATATTATTTTACCCATTTGCTGTTAGGAGCTAGAAAGTTAATTAAATTTTTATTTATGAAACAATTGAAATATTTATAGTTGGTCATAACATTACTTAAAAAGATATTG
Organism: Invenusta paracnida; assembly: GCA_036023295.1. Lineage (NCBI taxonomy): Eukaryota > Metazoa > Platyhelminthes > Proseriata > Coelogynoporidae > Invenusta > Invenusta paracnida. Next base: position 4,313 of record JAYRBW010066085.1, on the reverse strand, counting down.
AACATTTTATAGGCATAAAAAAGTATATACATATATATATATACAAATATGTTACATATGAGTATATATTTTTCTTTGATTCCCCATCCAGTAAAATCAAAACAAGTGTTGACAACATTCTACGACACTGGCACAGAAGAAACTCTGATGTCTCCTCCGAATCTTGCGATCAGGAACATCGATCCCTAGAACTAGATCTTATCCCAAAAAAGGAACCGAAAATCAGACTCTCTCAGATCCACTGGGAAGTCAAGGATCTAGTCAGCTCTCCATTACACGTCAGCGTCAGCCGTGTTTCCAGACAGAAGCAGATTCCTGCGGATCCCACTCTTCGATTTCGAACACGACGACTGCTCCGTATTGAAGGGGGAAGTCATGAAAGCAGTTGGACAACTGTGCGCCACTTTGAAGTATCATCTTCAGGAGGGATAGATCCTCCTTTACCCCAACCCAAGGGCACCAGGAAAATTGTTGATGGAAAGAATTCCTACACTCTTGAATGCTATAAGCGCATGCGAGACGAGGAAGTACAGGTTGAACTCCTGAAGGATAACAGACCAGAGATTGACCATAGAGAGGATGAACAAACCAAACCGCACACGCATCTTGACTTTCAACGACGAAAACCTCCACGACCAAAAATGGTAGACACTGGGGTTCAAGGTGATACTTACGATGACACGGATCACTGGAATGATAAACAAACCAGGTCTAAATCAAGTTTAAATTACAAGAAGCCAAAGAAATTGGTGGATGCCGGTGTTCAAATTGATTCTTTAGATGAAACGGATCATTGGGAAGACAAGAAAACTGTTCCGAGATCAAGTCTTGATTACAAGAAGCCATATCCAAGGGGGAAATTAATAGATTCCGGAATACAGGTCGAAATATTCAAGGAAATTGATCATACAGAGAAAAATACTAAAACATCAAATTCTAAATTTGGTTTCAAACGAACATCTGATACAGATACACAAACTGCTGTGCTCAGAGTTTTGAACGATCACAGTGGATTTGTAAAAGAATATACAACTCGCCAATGTCAAACAATTTCTAATGCAACAGGATCTCATCTAGATAAGTCCGGAAAGGCTATGAAAAGTGTTCCACGAAGCGTTCAATGTGGAACAAGTTTTTGGGAATTGGAAGTAGCTGCCACACAGACAAAAATTCCATATAGAGATAGAAATGAAGAAGATGAAATAAGACCACCATCTCAAGAAGATTTGATTAACACTAAGAAAACAAATATAATATTTGTTGATCCTCCAGGTATTCAAGATGAAACTACACCAATTGTTGAAAAGAAACAAAATAAAAGCCCTCTTAAGGGGCCTAGTGAAGATATAGATACTCAGACTGATAACGTTGAAACTAAGGTAAAAACCGGAAGTTCTTCTTCCATACGCAGTTCAATGTGTGCTATTAGTCAAACAGATAGCACGCCAACAGGGTGCAAATATATTCAATATAGTCCTGTTGGGCAAGAATTTGGTTGTCAAGTATCAAATGTAACCAAACCAACAAAACATATGGCAGCGCAGACTACAGTGATATCTGTCAGAGATTTAGGCTGTCAGATAGCCTACATTGTAACTCCATCAGAACATATGGCAACTCAAACAAACTCGATAATATTAAGGGAAAATTATTCATGTAGCGATTCAAGAAGCTTATCAACAAAGACAACTGTTACTCAAACTTCTATTAAACATAGCGAAATAGGTTGTCAAATAGCTGTACTTGTAGCTCCCACTCAAAATGCTTCTGAGCAAACGATCAAAGTGCAAAATAAGAACCTTGGCTGCCAGGTTACCAATTTGGTATTACCTACGGAGCATATTGCAGCGCAAACGCATATGAAATCAGCAGCAGCAAGTTGTCAAGTGGAGATATTGATATTGCCTTCGGAAGATTTTGGCACCCAAATATACACTCCGACAAAAGATCTCGGCTGCCAAGTAACATTATTAAGACTGCCGTCTGAAGATATGAGTGTACAGACTGCCAGAGTAATCACAATTTCACAAATAACGCAACAGAATGCTTCCAAAAACCACAAGGGTTGTACGTCAAACCATCTCGTTCTTCCAACCGAGCATGTCTATGCTCAGACTTCCGTTGCGTCATTGATTTCTAAGGCCATTCAAAATATTCCGTACTCAGCGCACTTGGGTTGTCAAGCAGCTACGCTTATACCTCCCACGGAGCATCAGGCCCTTCAGTCGGACCCCTGGCTTGGAATGCAGTCGGTAGAATTGCAGGCGCAACCAAAACTAAAGAGCATTGGTTTTCAGGCTCTACCGCCACCTTGGAGTTACACGACTGCATCTGAGCAAACGAATTGCTGGGATTTCTCCCGCAATCAACGAACTCAAGTCGCACCAGTCCTCTTTAATTCGGGTAGTCAGGTTGAACAGGTACGCATGGCCGATGGCTTCTCCTATGTGCATCTAGAGGAAACGGATCGTGGTATACAGTCCCAGTTACCCAATTTAACACGAGGAACTCAGGTACCGCGGCTTCTGCTGGAAGACACTGAGCAACAGACGGTTGCCATGCTTACCAGGAATGTTGCCTCATGCCTGGAGCGAGATGACAGCTGGAGTAAGGAGAAGGCAAATCAAGTGGACACAGAGTGCGAAGTTACGACTAGGGTTGTGTTCCGGTCCTCTCAACTAGATACTATGGATGTCGTTGCTATTGACAATCGATATCAACTATTATAGTCTAGAAAATACATCATTGCCATTGAGGTATTTAGAATGGTTTGAATATATTTTTATGCAGTTATTTTTCTGGATAAGCCTATATTTTGAATAGTTAAGAGTTCATGTGTAGGTTAGATACTTTTCTACATTTATATTATTAAGTAAATGTCAAATTCTACAAATATAATATTCCACCAATTAATTATTCAGCTATTCGTCATGATTTATTTCTTCTTTCTTTCTTAGTACCTATTTATGTAATCATAAACGATACGAATGTTAATAGAATTTAAACGTATGTACAGATATCTGGGGACATTTTAAACGTATATTTGTTGAAATATTCAATTTTATTTTTAACATATCATAATATCTAATAACACACATATCCTATTTACCATTATTTGTTATATTTTTAATTTGAATAATTGATTATTGATTATAATTAATTATTTATCTATATTCTTGTCTGTTCTTTAACTACTCGTAGTAAAGATATTTCTACTGTATTATCAATAATGAATACGTGATGTATACATACATGATAGGTTGTGGAATCGGTGTGCTACTTCATAGTAGGTATATGTAGTATAAACTTTACATTATCATTTATAGGGGTAAATATACATGCATATACAATTAATTATTAAATACATGTCTACATTAAAATAATATTATTGAAACTATTTATTAATGTTGTGATTATTATGAATACAAACAAGGATTCATTGTATTTGAGTAACATAATATAGTTATGACCAGACGGGTATCTCTAAAAAACTGGATACTCAACTAGCACAAATCCAATATAATAATAATAATAAATGTATATTTGAGAATATATTTATATATATATAAATAGCCGAATACATGAAAAATCATCCATTTCTAAGAAATTATCGACACATTTCTCTTCTTCCCAATAAAAAAATAATAATCCGATAGTTTCTCTAGTGTTGCCAATACAATTTGGACAAATATGATATTATAGTGGTCGCCATAGTGGATTTTTACAAATTGTATACTCTCAATTGTAATGTAGTAACGCTATAAGGGCGATACCCATTCTGTCATTTATATTATTTATTTGAGTATTTATCTTTATGCAGAATAAGGTATCGTATTACTTCAATATTGTTGTCAGTTGCGGATATTGTCATAATATATATATATGCAGTTTCATTGATATTTACAAATGTATTTCTTAAATGCCTATATGTAAATCTTCTTATCACCTGTTTCTGTATCCGTACTATAATGCATACCTACATATGTGCCCAAAACAACGGATATATATTTATAGATAGTTTAATATTATTATTATTACCTGATCATTTTCGCTCAGGTTGTATCATTGACTCGTTATATATGTATAATCCTTATACTATAGATGTTCTTTTATATATATAAAGTAAATATATTCGTTTGATTTGAAAATTGTTTCCATTTATGTTTGTATTACTTACCAATAATAAATAATGCCATGAATGTAGAGTTCAACGTACCTTGTATAGTTTTTTAAATTAGTATCTAGACCTATGGCAATAGGTCGTTAGCTAGTAAAGCTAAGCGAACTATGTAGTAGGTAATATAGGATAGTTG
>JAYRBW010066074.1:0-28596 GCA_036023295.1 Invenusta paracnida | reverse complement strand
ACTATCCTATATTACCTACTACATAGTTCGCTTAGCTTTACTAGCTAACGACCTATTGCCATAGGTCTAGATAAACAATACATAATATTATGATATCGATATTATATTCTCTTTCTATTTCAGTGGAGTCTTCCAGCACACGCAGCGACGTGCCGTGCAGTGTTCAGCCCCACTCTCCTGGTGGTAATCTTGTTGGCGCCTCCCGGAGCAGTCCACAACAGCAACCAATCAGCAGCGCGCTCAAGCGTCACCGTCCCTCTTTGACAGACGGTGGTGGGGCGGCAGGTGGTGGTGGGAAGTCGGTCAAGTTCTTCGACGGTATTCGGCCCGGTGGGGATCTCAGTGAAGCTGCCGGGCCATTCCCACTGGACAGGAGTGCTGGTGCCAGTGGGTCTGTGATTGATAATTTAGCTTCCCGGGATCAGGTTTGTCTGGTGCCGCCCGTTGCCAGTAAGAAACTGCCGCCCTTAGTGATTCAGAGCTCGCCAGGTTAGTGCATATTCTCGCATCAATATTGTATAATATTAAAGTTGTTATTTTTTTTATATGGTCTTAAAAATGGCTTTAATTCATGCAGTCGATTAGTAATTATTTGTCTGGTCTGTTGAAATATCTACAAGTTTTTAAAAGCTATCGTCTGGTAGATGAGATCATATTTTGATTAACATGCATACATTTTATTTAGAGTTTTGTTTAAAATAATTCTAACTTCATTTTAATGTAGGTCTGCACTGAAAGATTGTAAATTTTTTCAGCTGAGATAATTGGTATATAATAAGCCGAAGGTTGCGTTCTGTTAGTTATGTTATCGTAATTCTTATAAACCATATAAAAATTACACTTATTTACATTTATTTTATTGAATTTTGCTTAACTACTTAGTTACACAAATATTAGTTAGCAATGATATTATTGTGCAATGTCGATCAATTAAGATAATGCCTTTTCATTCTATTTAAAATCAGTCTATACTCGCGATATAGATACTAAAAGTCATAAAGAATGGTACACTTCCGTACGCGAAATAGTAGCTGTAGGTTAACAAGCCAATAATATGCGTCTCACTATTCATTAATGAGTACCATTTCTGCCCCTTTTTATAAAATTCAAAAACTGCATTAGTGATATATTTTAAAAAAGTATTTCTAAATTATTAACTTATACTAATTTATTTTTGCATATATGTAAGATATGTGTTGCTATTACATATTTATCATACATTTTGGTGCGTGTAGCATATAACACAAACAGCTTTTGACGTTTGTAACCATTTTATCAAAAACCTAGATTTTATGTTAGAATTAGTGTTATATAATGCATTGGGACACAACTAAAATTCAATAATTTAAATTCACGATATTATCCACAATGACAGTAGGAATCAGCTTATTATTTATAGACCCCTATTCCTTTCTTTTTAAACATGAGCTTTAATATCCTATTTCTTAAACTTTGAAAGGTATTTAAAGTACTGCGTGATTTTAAGCGCAACTCTAATATATTCATTTAATAAATGTATTTAGCTATAGGATCGATGCAAGTGTCAAGAATATGCTCACAATAGTGGGGTCAAAGCGAGATGTTTGTCATGGACTTTAGTAAAAAAGATTAAACTTGTAAATAATTAATCCTAGACTAATACTGCAACTTCGACCTTGATTTAAGTGTTTCGTCATTATAATAGAGGACCTGACAATATTCTGTTGACCTAAATAAAATTTTGAAATAAAATTATATTAATGCTAATTTTTGATAGCATAGTTAATTATATTAATGTATTATATATTAATACAACTTCATTATTGAATGAGTGAATTAATTGATTGATGTAAAAATTATATATTTGTTTATATCTATATTTGTACTAATATCAAGTTAGTCTTTCCTAAATCCATCAGAGCAACTCTCACTATGTTGTTAACATTAGACAAACCTCAACTTTATTATGTCCTGACTATAAATTATTGAACATTGTCCAATAACAACAATATTATATTAAAACGGTTTATTTTGCACAAAATATCATTGTGAAATCTTCCTCTTCTCTCCTGTAGATCTCATCCTCCAAGAAGACCCCCAAGCTGACCTCATCTCTGGTATGTTCACTACAACGACCAGCAGCTCCTCAGAGAGTGGACAGCCACCAGTTGTGTTTGCAGTGACCCGGAATATCCACGTTCTCGTGTCCAGAGTAGAGTTGACCTGCTGCTCTGGCCAGAAGTGTTGGTGCTTCACATCGCGCGGTCTGGAAACTATTGGCCAGGAGGAAGTGGTTATTCTGTTGGAGGTTGCCACTGGGGAGACCTTACCACCGGTCGATGTTTTTACTCACTATTTCAGTATTTTTGAGGAGGCCAGTACGACATCCACTCCTGGTGAGAACATTCATCGGAGTGCTATTTCTATTGATTTTAGTCGTAATTAAAACTCGTATCTAATAAGTAGAACTGGAAAGGTTATTTAGAACACGCTTAGTTTAGTCAGAATTAGAGATTTCTTCAGAAAGAAAATTTTTTTTTTCAAAATATTATTATACATTATGAAATATTATTAAATATAAAACTGAATCAAATGCAATGTTTTGTACTTGTGAACATGGAAGAAAAATATTATTTATAAGTAATCAATAACAATATCAATTTATTAATTTTTTTAATGTGGAATTGATAAATTGATAGCAATCTTTTAAATGGATTATTATTTTTAAAACAAAATTTTTCTACGTTAAAGAATTCTAAAGATTTTACCTTTTCATTGTTGAGACGTATTAATTTTCTGTGAAGATATGTATTGTTCTATAGTAGTTAAAGGTATATGTTATGTCTTATTTTTTACAGACTTACGTATATTCCCAAACTCATATTATTACCTAAATAAATATCTACCTTTATGTGTATTTATAGACACAAAATATAAATTGTGTTACTCAAAATATATCAGATATTCTTTCATCATTATTTCAAAGAAATCTTCATGATATGTATCACTCATCTAAATTTAAAAAAAATCTGAGTTTAGCAATATTATTTTTGTTCGTCTATATTTTTATAGTACTCCAAAATTTGGTATAATTAATGTTGATTAAAAAGATATATTTCCTAGCAATATGTATCCAGTAAGTTTTAATATATATTTTTAAGAAAAGGTGTTTTTTTGATACTATTATTGGGTAATGCGTATAAGAATTGTTAAAAATTGACGTAAGTGAGTTATAAATTTATTTTTTCCTGAGTTGCATTTCATATCCAGGAAAATTATTAATTTTATTCTCCGCTTAATTTATTTATTCGGTTACTTCATTGTTAATTAGTATTTGAATTATACTAATTATTTATTTTTATAACATGTAAACTTGAATATTTTAATGTTTAAGCTATCCGCTTTAATACTGTTATTTCTTTAAATGCGTATAATTATACAAATTTGTGTTAATATTAGTTTTATTGTCGTAAATTATTATTTTAATTATGATTGTTTTATTAGTTGAATATTATTGGTCATATACTACACGGTTTTATTCATAAACATAAAAACGAAAAAAATGTATAGCCGCTTGTCGTAGCTTAGCTTATTTATTATAAATTGTTAATTTGTATATTATGCTTGTATACAGACAAGAAATCACCCATCTCGGAATTCAACTGCCTTCTGAGTCACATGGGCCTTTTTAACACCAAAGAGCTGGCGGGCTTCCTCTACATTCGGCCAACTTACCAGTGCCTCCAGAACCTGGTCCTACCCCCAGCTCCCTATCTCATTGGTCTCTTGATCCACCGGTGGGAGGCTCCATGGGCTAAACTCTTTCCTCTCCGCCTTCTCCTTCGTATGGGAATCCATGCGCGCTACTATCCCTGCTCTCTCGTCTCTCAGCGGGATCGGGGCCCACTATTTGCCGAGATTGGGCATACTGTTCTTCAGTTGTTGGTTGATTTCCGGGACTATCGGTACACTCTGCCTACAATTCCAGGCCTTTGGATCCATCTGTCGAGTGGAGAGACCAGGGTTCAAGTAAGTGAACTTCACCTATCCATTTCATCAATGAGTTATTGTAATATTTATATAGATACACGAATAATGCCATACGTTTGGCAGCAATTTAAGTTTACGAAAGCATACCTCTTGAAACGATTCAACATCTCTTGCTAAATTATGTATAACTCACGTTATGTGTGAGCATCGCTAGTCATGCTACCTATCATGGAATTATCAGAATAACAAAGTAGAGAATTATTAATCAGTGAATAATTTTTAAAATTGTGCAAAATGTTTGAAATTAATGTGCTATGTATTGATACATCTAAGTCTTTATTGATGTATTCAGTTATTTTGAGGACATATTATGTAAATTATGAGACTAGAATGGTATACTGCCGCATTATGTATACTTGTAAAATTATAGCAATTGTTCAACTATAATAAAGCCTTTTTCTGTAGTATATTTACATTTTTATGTATTCTTAAACGTTATTTTTATAATTCCCACATTTGTATCGTCTATCAAAAAGGGAAGCCCCTTCTAGTAATTATTGTTTAGCAATGCAGAATAAATAGAGTATAAAATGATGTAACAGCTGCTTCATTACAAATTAAAAGATATTCGTATTTCTTCGTTTTTTATATAAACTGTTATTAATTGTAAAAAAAATTTTCATAATTCTGATAATTTTTAATAAATGATGTTTGTACTTTTTGTAACAGCTTGTTCCAGGCAAAAATATGATTTGTATTAAAATATTATGTTATATAATGTATATTATTATATTATAGTATCGTACACAGTACTGTCGGTCGTCAAATAGCGCATATGCTTGCGTGCAATCTTAAACAAACAATTAGAGAGTGGAACTCAGTAATTACCAATAAACTTAGTATATTTTGTGGCAACAATGAAAAAATCAAGATAAAGTTTATCTAAGTGGTGACAATCAAAGTCATTCTGAAAGTATAAAACACATTTATCCAACCGAGCCACTAGTGTTCGATTTTTTATGCGGACGCATTATTGGTACAGCAAACTTAGCATATTTAACACGTATATAGTCGAAAGCGGAAGATAACTGTAAAACCAAACCGGTGAATTTTTCTGATATTCTTACATAACAGAAGTCATCGGCTCACATTTATTTTAAATTTCTGTATATTTTCTTGTCATAAATACCAAATTATTAATATCCTATTTTAAATGTTTAACCTCTGGCGATTTTTTGGAGCCTATAGTGCTTGCAACACTGCCTTGGAACTGTTAATAATATAATATTATTCTCTTGACAGATTCCCAAGACGTCCTACTCGGCTCTGATGAAAGTGATGAATGACCGGCAAGAAGACTCCCTGGTTCTGGCGTTGGGAGCTGTGCTCAGTCGGGATGCTGACTCTCATCTTGTCTGTGTACAGAAAGAGGACGAGGGCACCTATGTGACACAGGCGATCAGTATTGAGAATACCGAAAGAAAGGTGGGTGGCGTTCTCCCTCAGTCAGGGAAAGTTAAATCACTTTTCAAGTATAATGTAAAATTTACACAAAAATTATAATGTAATCCATAACGTAAGATTCAATAGTTTTTCAAGTTTTATATTATCATTATTATATTTTTCATATTTGAATTGACTTTGTTTCTTTAGAACATGGAGTATATATTAGTGTGTAGTATATTTATTCTTTAAAGATGTACTAAGTTGATATTTTGTAGTCAAAAATGTTTTTTATATAGCCTAAAAAAAGTTATATTCGCCATATTATTATTTCCATAGCATTTTGTTTATTATGTATTCTTCATTTATTACGCTAAAATATAGATTTCTTATGTCAATTTACTTCTTTCGTCGCTTATTTACAGTTATTTCTAGTAAATTTACACTGCATTCATCGTATCACTATATTGATCTTATTTCATTTGAGATCCACGTGATTTTATCAACGAAAATACGCAGATATGCTTGGTTGCTGAGGATTTTATTCTTTTAGTGAAAACTCAATTTTTGCGTTATTATTATGTATCACATTTTATGTATATTGTGTGTTTCATTTATTAGCAGATTTTCATTTTATCAACAACTACAATTATACGTACTTTAGATTTATTTTTTGTGGATTATTACCGTGCTCTTGTAGGTGACGGGAGCTAGTTTCATAGTGTTCAATGGAAGCCAGCGTCAGACCCGATGCTGTATTGTGGAGGACGGAGTCATTGTCCAGCTGAAAGAGGTCCAACTCCGCCACCTCCTTAGTCAGTTGCACGCCGGACAGCCTGTCACCTTCCAATGTGATCGACCCGAACAGCAGCAAGGAGGAGTGGCTTCTGAGGGAGGTGCAGAGGAGTCCATCGTGATATACTGGACTGAGGATGTGCCCGCTGTCACACTCACGTATCAGGTAGGCAGGGCATAACATACTTAATGCAGATTAAAATGTTTTATTGTAGATGCTATTAATTAACTATTAATTAAAAATATAAATTTCAAAATTATTTTGGAATAATAAAATATATGCTTATATGATCATTATAATTAATTAATAATGCGATTAATGAAATATCTATGTATATGATTGTTCATTGCCTTAGTTTAGCTCTTTATATAATATGTATATATGTAGATGATCGTGTGATTTATTGCATGACTTGACCCCCCTACACCATTCTTACAATACATGTAGACGTTTTAATGAGTATCATCAATTAATATAATTTACATTGAAATACCTATATTCTATTAAATAAAATTGAGTCATAAAAAGAAATACATATATTACATTTTCCAGAATATATATTTATAGCGCATAAATAAATACATTAATAACAATTGTATTGTATTTATTTTTGCATAAAATTAGGAAATAGTATATTAGTTGTGATTGGAGATGTGACCCTCCTCCCCCCCCCCTCTTCGTGTACCAATGTTGAATACCAACAGAGTTGGGTGGACAAAACTCCCATTCCAACTGGATGTGATGGAAGCAATAGCTCTAGTAGCACACCCTTAGCTGCCAGTTTCCGTGTGCCCCCTGAGAACCAACTTCTTCACTGGGACCGTCAGCGCAGTGGCCTTGGGTTCTCTGGGGGCCTCGGTGGTGGAGAGGAAAGGGGTCTCAGACTCACTTGGACTCAGGTCTACACGCTCCAGTGTCCTGTGGACTGTGAGGATACCACCACCAGAGAACCGGTTGACTGTCCAAGGTTGGCGGATGAACTTGCCGGAGCTGTTGTTTCGGTATGCGCTATTAGAATTTGTTTCATTAACAGGCATTGTTTTGTATTTGACATTTTAATTCCTTTTCACTTATTGTTTATGTATTTTTGATTGCTTGTTATTTTTACTGCCCATAGCAAATTTCAGTTTTATAATAGTGATATTTCACTATTAGTTTAAGTAATTTAATTATTTATAAATTAAGATAATTATTTTAAAATATTCTTTTGAATATAACACATGTTTTAGATAATTTAATTCATTTTTATTATTATTTAATTATAGATAAATTGAAATAATTGTTTAAAAATATTGTTTCAAATATGTTTTCCACCATCCAAACATATTATTTCCAGCAGAATTTGTGAATACACGTCCACCAGCATATGTTTTTGCTAATATAAAAAACACAAGTTTTAGATTATTTTATTAATTTTTATTATTAAAGTCATTTTAAATTTTTGATGCATATAATATTGCGATGCAGAAAATTTTTATAATGTAATTATTTATTTCCCAAGTTATATTAATATATTATTGATAAATAGGCATGTAGTCTCATGTACTGTGTTATAAGGTTTATTCATGGTTTCATATCGTTCATCATTATAATAACGATGGAGAAAAATTGTATAATTCATATTAAAATTAGTTGTTTTAACCTTATAAACCAATTAATTAGATACTTTATGTGGTAGAAATCGGAGTAATTCTTATCTATTGGTAATATTTATTTTTTACATATTAAATTGCAAGCTCATTATTGTTCTTGCCTTCTCTAACTATTGTACCTTTACACTTCCGTCGTTTTCCGTCTCCATAGGCAATTGGAAGTCACTTGGGACCACTTCGTGAACAAGATCTGGTTCGTATTGCAGTCCGAGTGACTCTCGACCCAGAACAGGTCGGCTACGAGGTGGGCTGCTCCAATCGGGACAACGTCGATGGACTCGCCATGCCGGGCTACTGTCTTAATGACCTTGACAACTGTCTTGTGCCCGTACTCCATCCCAGAGCCGCGCAAATAAGGGGCGGACCTGTAGTTTTAGAACTGCTCTTTCACATACTTGACTAAATTCTGAAATGAATTTGTGATCTACTGTAGTGTTCTTGTCCTGTTAATTCATGCGGATGAGCCTTTGGTTTGAGTCATTACTGAAATTATCATGAAATTTATCTTTCACAACTACCAGAATGATAACAGTACCAGCGTTAACAATAACTGTCATTTTAAAAATGTTTTTTGACATTAAATACTATAATAATTCTTTTAAAATATAAAAAAACTAAACTACATATTATTTTACACTGAGTCACTCGATGCGTCTCTCAAAGTGTTTAAAATTACTCCTAATTATGTGCCAAATTTGGTATGTATCTATTCTAATATGTAAGTAATTAATGTACAATATTGAGATTTTTAATCCGACCTTGTTATCCATTCACCCTGTGCTTTCTCACTGCTACTAAATTGTATTCTGTAGTAATACATAGTAATGACAATATTATTTTATTACTTATCTTCACATAACTACATTTATATACAAGTTACTGTATAAACCATTTAATGGATTTTATCATCTCATAGTAAAAATAATTGCTATACGGTTTTGATGACGATTTTCTTCTATGTGTACATAATAATTATCATTTTTTTCACACTCATTATATTTACATTGAACACCTATACTTCATCTCAATCTGCATAATCGAAGTCTAAGATTAATATCTACGGCTGAGTCTATCAAATTTTGTACTTTTGAAGGAACTGTTTAAATACTGAACTGTGTATTTATACTAAAATACATTAAACATGTTACTACAAAATGTGGTTTGTTAATTTTCTTTTGAATCATCAAAGTTTAACATCATATGCCTAACTCTATTCTCTGCATAAACAATTATCATTATTTGTAACATTTTCCTACAAGTCCAATTCGTTAAATAATTCACGCACTTGAGCATATATTACATATTTAAAAAATCACAGAAAATGCGTTCTATTTTTATATCTTAAAAGTGTTGTTTTTCCATCTTTTTCTCCTCATTGAACAGTTGCCATATATATACATTACACTATTATTTGTACCGCATCATATTTAATGTTCTTGTTCTTGTAATGACATGCTTCACTCAAGAAATTAGCGATTTGTTTTCATAGTGTGTACATATTATTATCTTGCACTGTCTATGCCTATTTCTCCTCTCATTCCCTTTCCAGTAAATATCTGATTTATATATTAATTTGTCAATAATAAAATACAGTGTGGAAATCCACTATTGCAACATTATACACTCCGTGATTTATCTCTTATACAGTATATAGTTTGACTTAGTATTTCGTTTTAACAGGAGGCTCTCAGTGTTATTTAAAGATATCAAGGTATTTGTTGTTATTTTCTTCTTTTTAATCTATAAAAATCAATAAAGATTTTCTACAAAGAATTACTTCATTGTTCTTTGTCCATTATAGTATTTGCTTAAGTTATTATGTTTACTTATGATTATTTTTATTTAAAATAATGTAAAATCCACATAAAACCTTTTGTTCTTTTAGTATCTATATTTATATCGCAAGTAACTGAAAATAAAATTCACTTTCTAAATATTTAAATTTTTCTTTGTTGTAATAGTTTAGCGAGAGAATCATATTTGTTGTGGTCACTGTTCTGTCTTTATAAAATCACACTGGAATAGCTCTAAGAAACAAAAAACCAACATAATTTATACATATATTATAATCTGATTTACATTGTATATTTAGATGCATAATGTCGGTTAGGTTTATTATTATTATTAAAAGATAATTTTTCTAAAATCATCGATTTAAAGAATATTTGTTTTAATCCAATGATTAACGTTCTGTACTTTATTCAAATTTACTAAAAGTACATGTATATTGTGAAGTATATATACTTACTGATGAAAAGTAGATATGATTTTAAAGTTTACTTCAATTTTAACAATGTTAATTATTATATTTTCATGTTTTTTCACACATTTTGTGCTTTACTGGTTAGTTTTATTTTTTGTCATTAATTATTAAAGCTTGTGCTATAACTTCTCATATCCATGCTATACTATTAAATATTTTACGGTTTATCCTTTGATAATACACTAATGTAGATAATATCGTTATATATTTGACTAATACATATTAATATATCATTAAGCAGCTATGTGCACTATGAATGTAATTATATTTCCAAAATATATTATAGTTACGATGACCAGCACAACTGATACTATATTGTGGTGAAATATAATCGCTGATGATATGAACATAAATAGTACATAGAAAAGGAGAAAATTGATGCCATGTGATTCTTAAGCATCCAATAAATTAATGAACACTACTGTAAATTTATAAGATAATATAATAAAAAGTGTTTAATAATTTATATGTTTCAGTTGGTTTGTTGGATGAGAGGTTATAACTGATCGACCGGAAGAGATGAAGCGACAATCATCTGCAGATATCATCCTCTCCAAAGCGAAGGAACATCTGCAGGGGACTCGAGGAACACTGCGTAAGACATCGGTCGGAGAGGATGACATCAATGTAAGCAAAATATTTTTATATCGATTGTTTAATTTATTTTATTAATCGGAATATACTTATATACTATAAATTCAAGAAATACCCAATATATTAAAATAATATACCTGCAATTGATAATACGTATACCTAACCATTACAAGGCTACCAATGACAAACGGGTCTTATGTGGGCCTTTTAATTATATCTAAAATACAAATTTACTGGCTCGTTCTCTAAAACATTGTACACACGTTTTTGGTTACTTCAGCTTTTCACACGATATGATGCAAATAGTTTTTTGTCGTCTATTGGCTTTTCAATATTTCTATTCAGTATAACGGTTTAGGCTATAAAACTAACAACTTTTCTAAGTAACTAACTTTTCTAAAATTAAATTACTTTTCAATATATGTAATTATTATTTCTGTTTTTTTTTAAATAGATTAATATTCAATTTTCTTTTTATTAATTTAATTTAATCCACAGTTACTGTTTAGATAGTTTATTACATTATTATGTGCATTTATTAATTTTAATAATCGATTTAATTTTATTATGTATTAAACTTAAGCCTCCAGCTTGATATTCTAGATTTCATTTTCATTTGTTATTAAGATAATTGAAGATATCATTTTTTTAATCTATTTAAAAATATTCTATTTAGGTAATAGGTTTATATAATATAATAAAATGACAGCAACGTTTTTTGTTTATTTTTAAGACAATAGGTACTATTTATTGTTTTCATAACGTTATATGGATTCAAAATGTTCGTCGCATGATGCACGAGTACGTTATAGTGTCTCATTTAGTATAAACTATGTTTCAGAACAATATATTAATGTACTCATGGAACCTTAACTCCTTCCTAACAGGTATACTTGTCAACATTGCGAAAGAAGACAGCCAGCGGAAATAACCCGAAGACAACCGGAAAAGCATCTTTCAATTTGGAGGACATCAGCGATATATCAATCTCAGACACCAGTGATGCCTCCAGTCAAAAGAAACCAAACAAGTTTCTCAAGAAGAAGGCTAAGTCATCCTCATCCATCTCACCAAAGCAGGGCAAAAAGTCATCCCCGAAAGCAACTACAGCAACTACAATGGCTTCTACAGCCACTGGCTCTAGCGTTAAATCCAGGGGAGGTCAGACCGCCTTGATGTCTGATGTAAACAATTTGATGAAAAAGCACCAGGTGGGAAAAGCGGCCCGAGCAGTCAAAGAGAAACCGGATGTGGAGCGACTGAATCTCCCGGTGTCCGATTCTGATTTGGATTTTTCCATGACAACTTCTACGAGCAAATCATCAAATCGGAGGAAGAAGGACAAAGAGAAAAACAAGAAGGAAACGGTGGCTTCCCAGTTGTCGACAGAGCGATTGGGCTCATCTGGGTCATCGAAGCCTTCGACTCCAGAAACTGGGGGTCTCTATCAGACCTCAAGTCGTGCTAAGTTGAGTTACCTCCAGGAGGATGAAAGTGTTAGTGTTGGCAAGGAGGGCTCGCGCTTTCTCAAGAAGAAGCCTCCGCCTCCCAAGGAGTCTGTTGTTGATCAGCCAAGTAAGATATTCCCTATTGAACATGCTATCCACATCTCACAAATTATATTTTGCTTTTAATTTTATAGTCTTGAAAAAGATTAGTTGATACATATTTTGTGACTAATTCGAAACTACTTATTTAGTTTACAGTAAAACATTTAAGGTAATTTGCCCAATCACGTATGTTAAATTCTAATTTTAGATAATTTTTGTAAATCATAATATATATTCAAAATTGTTGTATATATTCTCTATGTTAATTTCTATTTGATGTTTGATATAGTGGCCATCCATCTGTTATCTTCTACACATTATGTTAAACGGACACATTTTATTTCTATCTTATTAATTGTTGTATTTTTTGTTTATTTTTTAAGCAAACTGTATTACTATTGTTGTTTCATTTAGAAATAAGTGTGACGTTAAAATAGTAAGTTTTGTTGTGTATTTATTATTCTTTATATATATTATTCGGTTATATTTTAGTGTCTAAATATTAATATAAACAAAATATAACATAGATATATATATTTTTTATAAATGTTACCTTCAACTTATTGGCTCGTAGTAAACAGATCGATGAAAAATTATCAATGTTATACACTGTACAATATTAGTTTGCATACTCTTTCAGAATTTTGTACTGTAGGAATACACTTAATTTGTTAAATGTGTTGATTGAAGACATTGATAATACTAACTATGCACTATCCATAGTATTGTTTACAAATTTCGGACGCTATGTCATCTAATGCCACAGTATATAATGTAAAATGTGTAATTATGTGTAAGTTTAATGTAAGCATTCATTTGGCAAGGAACTGTTTGTGTGATTTAACACCATTTATACACACACATATTATATAAGATACATTGACGAGTTAGGTAGGTATTCTGTTTTCTATAAATATATTAATTTTAGTTGTTTAAGGGACAGCATGACATTGAACAGCGATTTTGCATTTAATTGTAGATGTATGCAGTTTTATAGGGAATTTTTATAAAAATTTGCGACTCATTATTCAAAAATAATAATGAACAGTTACATTTGTTTATAAATAAACTTGGAGATTTGTTATTCAATAAAGTGGAATGTGTTGTCTTATTCAAAATGGATTGCTTTATTTTCACTATGTAACAATTATTTCATTAAAAACGCAGACGATTTTTGAAACAATTTCTAGAAACATTTTAAATATATGTATGATAAATAAGTTTAGCTTGAATGTTAAACCGTTTAATTTAATACTACTATTCGTTTTTATTGTATTTTAGTAGTAGCAGTAAACGAGATTGTATATTTTTATTATAATATCCTAAGAATTTCTTGACATAAGTGCTTAATCACTGTAGAGTACTTTACTGCGTAATCTGACATGCAAAGTTTATAAATAAATATGATGCTAATATGTAAGAGGAGGATATTAGTGTCATCTATTTGTATTACTCATTTTTAATAACATATCTTTTCTATATGACCCAGTTACAACTCCGAAGACTCCTGATAAGATCCGGTTTGCGGATGACTTACACCTCAATGGTACTGATCGTCGTTCTTTGGAAAGCTTTGGTAAGTTGAGAATTCTCAAGAAATACCAATTCTATTTACTTTATTGTCCTCTGCTTGTAAACTGTATCTCTTTAATACTATTTTACTAACTGAATATAATTGTAAATTGCTGTACTTTAATGTTGTAACCATAGAGCAATTATCTGTAACAATGCAGATATCACAGCTATTTTTAGTATTACAGTCTAATCTAATATTGCTTGTTTACTGTGCAACCGCTGCGCACTATTCAGTAAGTCATTTGACTCCTTTCTCAGTTACAAATGTTGAATACACTAATACATTTTGGCGTCTTCTTAGTTCATCTTTTTATTATTATCTTCATATCCTTGTGATTTTGAAATCAAGTCAAAGTATTATTTTATATTCTTATTCTTAGTTGAAACGGGTTAAGTTGTTATGTTATGTGTTTACAAGCATCTGTAATAATACTAATATAGACTATAGGTTATAAATGAAAAATGTATCGAAACTTTTTATGTATGTAACTAATATTTAATGAAAGCATTTAAATTGAGTTTAAATTACAGGCTATATTAGATTATGCGTAATAATAATAATTAATGCTGGCAATATTTTGCATATTTGGAGTGATTCATTAACGAAATTTTCTATTTAATAACATTTGATTGACTAGATGGCAGAATTCCAATGCGGTCTCGATCCATGAACTCAAGCGACGATGACTTTGGCTTATCCTCCTCGAGTGGAATTCTCGAAACTCCCAAAAAGCCAGCCCTAAAGAAACCTACCACTCCTTCAACACCAAGAAAGGTGAGTTATTATAATGTTTTCTGTAGAATGTGGAATATTAGTATATAAAACATGTTTTAATGTTTGCATTTAAAAGAAGATATTTCATGGTATAAATATTTTGATGTTATAATGCTACTTATTTATTAAATAAATAAATAAATAACTATAATTCAGATATAAAATATATAATCATTTAAAATGAATTCGTTTGTATATCTCTAAACCTGACTTATAAACTGAATTAATTGAAGTAAATAAATTGTAAAATTGTAATATTTTTAATAATATGTATGCATGATTGCAATTAAATTTATGCCTTTATTTCTTTTCTTACCTTAGAAATCGTGAAATTACATTACTAACTCTGTTTTAAGCTGTTTGTTGTTACTTTTAACATTTTTTTTCAATAAAATCATTTCAGTTCATTTTAATTAATTCTTCTGTACATTCATAACCATCTACTTTCACTTATATTTGGAGTCATAAGTGATTTTTTATTTATTTTTTATTAAAAATGTATATTACTATAAAATTCTCAGAACGATACATCTTCGGAGTCTTCAACAATCAGAGAGGTAGCAATTTTTAATGATGTCAATAAAATTTCACACAATCACACTCTTTTATATTATGTTACTGTTCTTTTTCCTATATATCATTATCTGCTTTGAAGACACGCATATCTTATCACATTTTTAAATACGCAATTGTGGTAATTTAATTTTAATATTTAGTATTTAACTAAATATAAATATATATATATATGTAAAAATTTCCATAATAATAAATTTTAATATATATCAAATTTAGTTGGAAAAGACGCTTTTGGTATTGTTTTTAAAATTTAATTATTTGTATCAGCTGTGTTTTCACTAGTTAACGAATAATTGAATATTGCTGTTTAAATTTAAATATTTAACCCTGTGTTATTTTGTACAAAGTCTTTTGCACCTATATTGTAACATATATATTTCTATAGGCGAATAGCATAATATATATATTACCTTTATATAATTAGATAAACTTATAATAAAGTTGTTATCTTTTGTAATATAAGTATTAATTTTTCATAATTACAGTCTTATATTTAAGACAGAATTTTAATTAATAATATTATAAATTTTGTTTACTTTTTTAGCTTTGTATTTTGTTGCAATATGTATTTCATTTTATCACCGAATATGATTTTCTTATAAATACAATTTTCGGTTTTATTTTTGTTAGTCTATAATTGACTAGTATATTCTTTTGATTTAAATGATAAATTTCACCATTGATGCTTTGAATAATTGTCTTTTAATTTCAATGTTTATATTTAATTTATGATCTTACACTAAGCTATTTTTGAATTTATTATTATATAAGTATAATTTAATCCATTGAGACTAATATATTATATATGTTTTAAATATCACCATTATTTGATTTCGAAATATATTTTGTTAATTATATTCTTATTTATAGTAAAGTATGTATTACTGCGTTAGATAAGAATCACTTAATATTATGTATTTACTACATACAACTATACGTATACACTACATTCACTATGTACAATGCTTCTTGTTTATATAAAATCTCTCTGTTTCAATGTTGTATATACATTTTACTTTTGTAAATTATACTAATTTTGTTTTCAGTTCATTAAAAGTGTTAAACTTGAACGATTCAAAATATTGTATATGTTGATAAGATAATTTGCAATCGTTATTTGCTCTTTATTACCGATGAATAATGCTAGTGAATAATTAGTTTTATTTAATAAGACAAATATTACAACTGGATTTATCCGTTTTTACTTGTAAAAGTGTGAGTTGCGATGTTATATGTATTAGTAGTGGAACCGAAACCCTATGAAAAGAGTACCTATATGAAATTCTAAAAAACTTAATGTGATTTTTCAAATATTATATTTTTATCTTTGTTTGTTTGTAGACAAAATTGGGGGGAGGGGGGGTTACAAAAATGTGTTAAATAAATAATAATAGTAATATATATTGTTACAAATGTTTTAGACATATTGATCACATCTTCCTAGGAATATTAGGCATTTCATTTTTTTTTAATTTCCCGCTGAAGCTTTTATTTCAAAGTAAAAATAAATCAGTTTTCTATCTCTCCCGTAAAAAACACATAGTAGTCTTTTTAATATAAAAGCCCCATTTCGTTAATAATATTAAATTGATATATTGCTTTAATATATGTTACATTTATTATTTTTAATCTAGTTGGTTATTTCTATTGATGAGTCTTTTCATAATGAGGTATGTGTTTGATTTTCTGGAGTGTAATCCTTTTGTTGATGCAATTGTTAATGTTCAATACGCTTTAAGTTGCTGTTATATTAATAATTATTGATAACATCATCAAGAATTCAACGATTCATTTTACTCTTTCTAAAAATCTTGAACTTCACTTTCAAATAATTAATATTACAGGGAATTACCTTGCTAGATACATCATTTTAGTGGTAGCTTCAATCTCACTGATTAATGCGTTATTTCTTATGCACTGATTTATTTGTACAAATTTTGAAATTAATAAGTATTTATTTTCTTAATTATAGCCTTTTCTGCTAAAATTGTACTATTTTACTAAGCATGTTTTGGTTGTTTTTATATTTTAAATAGAGTTACTATGAATGCTTCATTGCAGTTCTTTCAAAAGCTAATAATGTTCATAGTATTTTGAATAAAATAATATGTTTTGCATTCCATGAATTGTTTGTTGATGTTCAAGCTGTGTGTTAATTGAATTGTGAACATATTCATATTATTTAAAATTTGGTTTTTGAAATGTCTCTCTTATTTCACATAACTTCATCGCTTTAAAAAATAGTTCAACAATACGGGGCTTTATTGTTGTGCTAATAAGCTTTATATTTTTTTCCCCTATTGTCATGTTATATTTTTTAACTTTGATTATGTGGCCGCCATTTATATATGTATTTCATATGAATATCGATTTTTTTAGTTATTTTTATTAATATTATTTCAAAAATAC
This sequence comes from Invenusta paracnida, assembly GCA_036023295.1. NCBI lineage: Eukaryota > Metazoa > Platyhelminthes > Proseriata > Coelogynoporidae > Invenusta > Invenusta paracnida. The sequence goes on along the minus strand of JAYRBW010066074.1, from coordinate 10,994 downwards.
AGTTACCAAGATGAGAGAAATAATTTCCCCTTCATTTAATGTATATGTAGGCTACTAAAATTTATACCACCCAAGATAATTAAATTCGCAAGTGGAAAAAAGGAGAATTACTGGTCATAATCTTAAAAATCTGTTTAGATAGCATTTTTATCCATTCTTTTATGCTCATTATAATTAGAAAAACATGTTCTAATTCTTTGTTAAAATTGCTTCGATTAAATAAAAATATTTTTTTCTCATTCAACGATATTATAGAGGGTTACCATCGATAAGGGAGACCATCCGGGATCCGCAGAAGAAAGTGATGAATTAAGTCTGGATAATATGATGGTGATTCGTCAGAATTATGGTGATGACGATGACAATGATGATGACCATTGCTCGGTTAAAGAAGATATTAAAAGTATACATTCGTGAATGCTATAATTAATAACGAAAATAATGTGTATTTCGTTATTTATGATTGCAATAAGAGTTGATTTTAAGCCCAAAGTGTAGATAACAAATACTATTTCCGTTAGATATTTTCCTTGACAATTAAAATAGGGTTTTATAAGTGACTGACTAATTTTAATAATTCGATTTTACGTTTATATCCCAACCAGGATAGTATGTCTAATTTTATGACATAAGTGAGCTTATTTATGACTATCTTTAATAAATTTATGATAAATTAAAAGTTTGCATGATATTGTGACAATATTAATTTGTCATATTTAAAAGTTTAAACATACGTGTTTTATATATAAACTTTTTTTATTTTAGAAATACAAATGTCTTAACAATGGTGCTGCATAAAGTGCTAGTGTTAGATACATTCTGGTAGCAGAAAGAATTTTTCAGTTAAGACTTTCAAGTTATTGTAATTATTACGCTGGTTTAAGCTGTCAGTCTTGTGTGTCGACTGATAAAATTACAGCTCTGTCAGTTATTTCTGACTTTTTTTACCTTGTAATATATTTTGTTATTTGGTATTAAGATTTTTGTTTAGATTAAAATGTATACCAAAAAACTATATATATAACACAATTAAACATTAAAAGATAAAGTTTATTTTATACGTGACAACATAAGTGTAAAAAATCAATAATTATTGTGTATAGACAATTTCATATAACCTTTTAACGACGGTATTGAGCAAATGAATTGAACAAATGACACATCAGCCTTTAGTTAAATTAAACGTTCTGGTTGTTCAACATTTTTATCTATTTACATTGATATAACTACAGATTTTGTTTAGAAAAGTTCATTGCAGATAAGTCTATAGAAGCAGTATTTATATATTTTGTTTGTGTCTAATTTATTTTCTGTTCAACTATAGTGTTAGATTTAAATATTGTATTCTATAGAAAATGCATATACCCTTATATATACAGCATGTTTTATTTAAATTTTTAAAATACTTATGATTTATGATATGTTTTAATTTATACAACTTTATAACTCATTAATGTTGTGTATCTATTGTCTAAATAATACAAAAATTTAATTATATTTACTTCAATTTTAGGTGGGTTCAAGTTTACAATGGGTTCTCCTGAAAAGTCCAAACACACAATTGAGACACCAAAATCCACACGATTTGGTGAGAATTATATTGGAATAAACAATTGCATGTTATAAATTTGCTATATTGCTATATTAGGAGTATACTGTTTGAACTTACTTTAATAATAGTTTTATTGTGTTATTACATAATATATATATTTTTTATTTTAATAATTGAAGACAACAATTCGAATACTAAAGGTAATTTAAACAATATTTGTGTTGTTTACAATATTTTATATCTGTGATTAAACTTGTAATTTGTAAATCTTATCGCCTAATCACATTTTTCAACCTTGTATTTGTATTGCTTTTGTTACTATAAGTATTAATATATATATATTATCTCACTTCATTATTATCGGTATATATTTGTTACATAATATTTTTTTGTTTAATAATTATGTAATTGACCTCTTTTAATGACAAATTTATATGATTATTTCTTTTAAAAGATAGTAAAGATGGTTAATTTAATGGTATTTAATCATGGTATTCCTTATTTAAACATTTCATTTTTATTTATTTTTCATGATATTCATATAAATAATTAGCTATGTTCCCCCGAAATGCCTTATCGATTTTATTTATAATAATCTAGATTTGTGATTAACAGTTGTATTTGAGTGTCCAAGACAGGTCGAAAATTTTTATTTTTTATTTTTACGGCTTTTGCAATAATTTCATACGAGATTGATTTATTTAGTGCTGATTTGGCTATGGATAAATTAATGTAATTCTGGTTAAAATCGTATATTTTTATTGCTATTGGAATCAGTGACATTTTTTAACATTTAATCATAATATGTTTCATATCAAAGCCAGTGTTGGGGTAATAATTATCCCCTCTCAGATTAATTTAAAGATAGATTCCCGGTAAGCATGTTTGTGAAATATACGTTAATCTAAAATAAAGAGTAATACGTGGCTTCTCAGCTAACTAACGAAATTGTTCATTATTATTATTATTATATATAAACGATCCTTGTATTTTGTGTTTTATGATTGTTTTGTATAAATTAGTTGGTTTTAATATAGTGATTTTAGTATTATTGTTATTGATTAAATGTTGAGCTAACAGCTATGATTTTGTATAGAAAGAATATACCCATGATAAGTAGCTATTTTTATTTTAACTAATTTAATAAGCTTTTACTTGTACTTTTATATTTTATATTTTTACTTCATAAAAAATATGCTGTAAGCTATATTGAATTCTAAAAAGTTGTATTTTTTAATTGTTGAATGGTGTTTAACAGATACAAAATTATTATTGTTTTATTGAGGTTTATATTCTTTCTCGTTATATTTAGCTCATATAAGTACGCAGTTCAAATTTTCAGTTTTATAATTGACATTTAAATACAATGTGATGTAATAATTTAAGAAATAATTCAACCTAATTCTTTTAAGTATTTACTACTAAGAATTTACTAGCAATAATAATGATTATATTATACATATAGTTATGTAAGTTTATATAGTAAACAATGCTAGAAAGAAAGCTAGTAATTAAATATGATATTAACTAATTCACATAACTAAAAGCTGGATGGATGTATAAACTTAATCTAAGGGATATTTTCTCAATATAATTATTTTTAGATAATCAGATTTTCTAAGGTTTTTCTTATTCAAAATAGGAATTAATCTTTTTAGTGTACCATTTAACAACTTCACTGTAAATTCTTGAAATTTCTCAATTGTTAAATTATTATGTATATTTGTTTTACTTATAGACATTGCATATGTTATATTTAATTTCCATGGTTATAATGTTCATTAGCTGTGTACTAACTGAAAATTTAGAACAATTTAATAATTGATACGTCCCAAAATTATTTATATTAGAATTGTTTTAAAAGTATTTGAATATACTTTTTCACGTTTGTTTCAAATATTTCTAAATAAATAAAAATAATAATAAACAATTGGATCTGGATTTTCAGAAATTATTTCTGTAGAAATATTTTTTATTTTTTTGAATTTATTGAATTTAAAATCTTAAGAATGTGTGTATGTTACAATATAATAATACGTTAAATTTGTTGTTTATCAGCCCTTTTGTCTAATGTTAATGCCTTGATGATGTTGGAATGGCAATCATACTTTGTTTTTTATAAATTTGTGGCCAGATTTAGCTAATTTTAATTATCATCATAAACGTAATTATTGGTGATGCATATAAATCCTAATACATAATTTGTAATTCCGAAGTGATATAAATATAATAAGATATCAATTTTGTTTAAAAACTTTAAAAATAAAACTAGTTTTATATTACCTATAAAGTATTTTAATTATATTGAAAAAAAAATGAATCGAATTAACTTTTGGTAAGAATGTTTTGAACAAAAATAGAAAGATGAAGAGATTCTTCCTCATAGATTCCTTCAAAATTGGTTAATAATAATTTATTAAGCACCAATCCATTTGTTGTGGATAGTTTTATCTTTGTATACATGCTAATTTTTTAAACTGACCTTCATTTTTCTATATCTTGAAATTGTTTAATGTAAACGAAACATGTTGACTTTTATAAATTTAACTATATGGAGAATTCTCCTTAGTATTTTTATCCAAAATATTTGTTGTTATATTCGGTAAAATTATCCCTCCTTTTAAAATTAAGCATATTTAAGAATTATTTTTTTAACTTGTGCATATTTTATCACTATCAATATTTGTATTATATATTGTCTAACATCTATTTTGTCTCCTTTGCACTTTGTCTTCTTTGTGCCCTTTCCACTACGATGGTAATCTACAACTTACGTAGACGCACTAATTGGTGATCTCGGGGTACAGTTCGCTGACGATTTCATTTCTGAAGCAGCCTCCGAACCCCAGTCTTCCATGTTCCGCGCCGAGATGCAACAGCGTCGCCAGTCAAGCGGCTCTGACGAAGACACCATCTCGGAAAACATCGGTGGTCCTAGAACACTGACGCCCGTTGCCTTCAACTACTCGGACGACTTTGAGTCTTCTGCCCAACATCAGCCACATCCAGTATCAGGGAGACTGGGTAGTAGTGCCAAGGAGGTGAGCTCCATTCACACCGTTTCCTCAGGCGGGCGAGGTGGAGAGTCAGATGAATCGGTGTCCTCGTCCTCTGATTGGACCGGAAATAATAGTCGGAGTGGGGATGAGGCCAGTCAACGCTCTACAACTTGTACCGAGAGTCAGACACAAAGGTGAATTCTTTTTACAGTGCGAATTATATGTATGATGAATTTACTAAACTAAGTATTACGTTTTTTTGAAGTTAGTGTAATCAAATAAGTTTAGAAAAAATATACATTAAGGATAAATAGTTCAGATATTCAATTTTCGTTTGCCCATATAATAATAATAAAGGTGCAGTGTTTTTTTTCTCTTGGAGGTCGGTATTATCTAACAGTTTATTCAAGAAAATTTGAAATTTTAATAGTCAACCAAGTTGTTGGTAGCTATGACAAACCGATAGACCATTTTTAAAGAATTGTTATCACGATTAATGATTAGAAAAACATCCCAAATATTGTAATTGGTTATAATACCATTATTAGAAATGAGTATGCATTATATGACTAGATAATAACACCATCGCGACAAAAATTGCATCTAATATAAATTTATATATAATTTTGTCTACCAAAGTTTATCATAATTAAGGGAGAAAAAATTACGAGTTTTCATTCATAATTTTTCTTAATCGCCGGCCTTATTTTCTCTCTTGCATATGACAATATATTTTGTTTTTTGGCTACAACTTGTTCGGTCTAAAAAGTAGGTTTTCATCATTAACATTTTTTTCTTTTTTAAGTATCAAGCGATCGGGCGATAAAATCAAGGTGACCTCGAAGCGATCGATTGAGATTCAGACGAATGATCCGGGCCTATCGTTTATGTGGAACCCTCGGTTGGCTGGAGAGGCCTATTTAGGTCCTGAAGTTGGAATGTCTTACGTGGATCCAACTCCCATTGCACACTATTCTGTTAGCCCAGAGGTTCTTGATGGTAAGTTGAATAGCTTTTTACAAACAATCTGAATAATGATTTTAGAGATCGTTCCATGTTAGATTTCAAGAACATTGTGCTACCTATTTTGTAATGTTTCTTGTTGCTCATTATCTCAACAGCTGTCACCTCTTACAACCCATGCACACTGGTTCTAAACGACCTTATTCGGCAGCAGCTGGCTTTAACACAGAATTTCATGGTTCAGCAGAAAATAGCCTATGACAGTATGATTAGTAGTATAGGATCTGGCTATCGTTATACAACACTTCAAGACACCAAAGATGTAAGTATTGTTTAATAATAGTATTTTAGGTGTGTATTAGATTTAAAAAAAATTAAATTGTGCAAACATTTTGTTATGTACACTATATTATGATTACTATAGTAATATATACATTATTTGTATTATAATCTAACATATAATTAATTTCCTGCAGGGTGATCAAGAAGTGTCGAAAATAAAACTTTTAAAACTTTTCATATAATTTGTCAATTTATTTGAAATTTGTAGTTACATGTAAACACCAAAACGTTTTAGGTAAGATATTTTAAAATTTTCTAAATTGATAAATACGATATTAAATTTCATTAATGACTAAGTTCAGCAACGATCGGTAATTAAAGATTGTCGATTATCTGTATACTAAATCCCAGTAATAACAGATCATAAATCTTATAATATAGTGATCACTGCAAAGCTTCATAATCATTTCTTACTAAGAAAAATTGTGATACGGACTTGTATTATGAAAATTTAAAAATCTTCTTTTTTTGGGATATACATAAAGCCAACAATGGGCGACGAAAGAACTTACTGACAAAATGATATTTAATTTATTTTAGTTTAAAGCTCTCAACAATGTAATTGCAATACATTAAGAAAGCTTTTCAATCAGATAATTAATTTTAATGGATCTGTTGACAAGATAAAAAATTAGCGGGAAGATTGCAAACTTTATCATTATCGTCAAATTATTTTTACTGATGACTATCACACTCATGTGAAATCCTACTTTACATTTCTAGAAAAGATTAATAACATGTATAATACAGTAAGTATCATTTGAAATTAAATTTGAATATTATTAATATGCCACATATACATATTGAATAATATCTATCTAATAATGTATTTAACTTATAATATAAAAATGTATTATAATACTGAATATCTATGAGGCCATATTAAACATACAGATGCTTACTTGTTTACAACAAAATTTGAATACAATTGGTCCATTCTATTCTAAGCTGTTAATGTTTGGTTTTCGACTCATTTTTATCGCCTTTATCGTTCTTTATAAGTGTATTAATTTTCAATATAATATAATCTACTCCAATACACATTTTGTTTTTATTCCCAAAAGTAATTATTATTTTTGCCTGATTTCAGTTTATTCGTGCTCATCGTCCAAAGAAAATGACTTTTAAACAAGCGTTAAAGCAGGTGGAACAAGAAATGAATGGTTAAATATTTATCCGTTGATGATATTTGTACTCTGATTATATTTTTCATTTTTTCTAATTAAATATTTTTTATTTAAATTCCGTCCGTATACTTTTTGTTTTATAATTTTTTAATTAGTCCATGTACAGGATTTTTAATGTTTAACACAGCTGATCTTAATTTGATCTATATGCACATTTTTAAAGTCTTTTTAGAAGCTTTCTGTGTTTAAGATGTATAATGGAAAAGCGTTGTACTCCTTACTTTATTGGTAATCTCCTGGTGAGATGTTCTATCATATTTGTTTATAATTTGTAATGCAAAATATTACTTTCTTATATATTATATAATATACGTAAAATTTAAAATTACGTAAAATGTTTGAACTTGCGCTATTCGATTTGTAGATCAAATTCTTTTTATGTTTTTTTAGTTTAAAAACTTAAGCATTACTATTTTCCATATTCTATATATTATAAACTATAATTATTGTTATATTTACAAAATGTTTTCTGTTTTTTGTCTCGGGCTGGGAGGTTGAGAAATAGTATTGTTACATCCGAGGGATGTATTGTATTAATGTAGAAATCTGTTAATATTTGTTGTGTGTGAAATTTATCCTTTACTATTTTGATTATTTTATAATTTTAAAGGAAAACTTTTTTTGTGAAAATTGCTCTTTTATTTTATTATTTTTATTGTGATATTTATCATTTATTAGCAATTAGGCACGCACTAAATAATACTATTTTTAACGGGATCTAGTATTTCCATATCCTTTGGAATTTATCCTTCCATATCCCCACCCCTATAATTTTTAAACTATAGTAAAGTTTTGACACTTCGTATATAGTTATAACAAAAGATTTTTGTAACATTCTTTTGAAAAATTACCAAAAGAATTTTTTAATAAAATTGTACAAAATATCTTATAATTTCGAAAATATTTATTTTCCTATTTTCAGCAAGAAAGCTTATTTTTATTGTAATGATATTATATAAAACTATTCGGAACCTGATTTAGTATTTGATCGTATTTGAATAAGATATACATTTTTTAGTAAAGGTGCGTTTTAATCACTTCTTGGCGACCAGGTACATTTTTCAGTGTGGTCACTTTCAGAGCACCCCTAATAATGAAAAATAGTGGATATATTTTTGTATTTATTTATTTATGCAAAAATAAAATGTATGCATATTATGTAGTTTAAATTAACTGTGCGTGTTATTAGCTATATTTCATGTTACAAAGTTTGTAAAACCGATAAACTTTACTTCACTAAAGCTCATCGAGTTACTAAATTAGGATTTTCAGATTCTCTTGAGTATCTTCTATAGTTTGTGTCTTCCATTGGACCCCATTTTCTGTTAGGCTAATAGTACAATAAAATATTCATGTTTTTTTTTTAGTAAATTAGATGATTTCACACTTTGTGTGAGATCATCTCTGAGTTTGCTAAATAGAGTACTTTATAATCTTCCATGAAATTTAATAATTTGTAGATCCATTAATTTGAAAAATTTGTCTATTACATGAAAAGTTGACGTTGTTTTTCTCTGAGAATATGGCCCATAAGTCGCTTAAACTATAGCAAAACTATTATATTTATATAAAATATTGGATCAATAATATTTAATTAACATCATTTTCAGCCAGGACATACAATTTACTTGTTATAGATTAAAATCCATACATATTTTACTTATATGAATTCGAAACGGAGATGATTATAAATTATTGAGACTTGTGGAATTATTCTAGAAAGAGCATATAAATGAGCTGCGAAAAATTGTGACAATATGGATAGTATTATAGTATCTTCGTCGAAGTACGTAATTGTTAATATCGTATTCGCGGACAACGGGATAAAATGCATTGTTATGTAGTTTATATAGTGTATTAAAACAACCCCCGCAGTCCTCGTCGTATTGCTTATATATTGTTATTTGTGTAATTGCAGTCCTCGATTTCCCATATGCCCAGGTTGATTGTTATAAATAACAAAACATGCCTATAATAATTCATACAAGCAGGTGCAGTTCAATGATAAGTAACAATGGACGCTAATGAATTATTCTACAGCAAAAGTAAACGGGTATAAATATCTATTCCTTAATACATTTAAAATATAATTTACCTTGTTTTTTTACAATGGTTTCGTTAATTACAGACGAATTATTTAGTTTCACATACCTACGGATACAATTTTAAGGCATTAGTATGGAGGTATAGTTAGTGACGCTTTTTTGAGTCTAACAGTGCGTCCACACTATATATGCAACTTTTCATTCGTTATTTATAGAATCAATTCCTACAGTCCCGGTAAATTTTTTTATAATTTAAGAAAATAACCGTTTGTTCAGTTACTATGTCAGAATGTCGTTTTTAACTAGTGTTATAATATATGAACATAAATTCAAGATACTATTTACAATTACATACATTATAATATAACTTTTTATGTGTATGTGTGCACCATCCCTTGAGTATACTATGGCGGCTTGTACTCACCAAGAAGGATATAGTGCCAGGGACGCCTACGAGCTATACTATACATATGAATATATATACATATGTACTATACTGTATATGAAAGGGACACTACACTCTGCTAGTGTAGGATTTCTATCGTTGGCTGACAGTAGTTAGCTTTTATGCTTATCACTGGTGTAGATTAGTATGGATCACACAGAGGGATGAGCACTCGCAAAAGTCATAGTACTGTTTTTAATAATACTGGTGGGTATTTAATATTGATTGGAATTTTAGATTTCATATTGCAAGATAATTCAGGTTTAATCAAAATAAATGCATTCTGATGGATCTTAGTATAGGCAGTATACTTACTAAATATTAGTCCAATTAGATATATTTACTTACATAAAATATAGGTTTTGTAATTATGAGAAACTTTATTTAGTTACCTCAGTTACTCAGCTTTACTTTCTTCCGAAAAACTTTTCATGATGAAGTAGATCATTTTCTCGCTGGATGTATTCATTCATAAATGTATTGGAAAGTCTACTGCAAATGCTGGTTATATTAGGGAGATTGAATGCTGCATCGTGGATGATTTGGAGAGCACAACGAAGTCAATGGTAAATGTGAGCAAAGATTAGCCTTTCTAGCAGCTTCACTACGCAGGACGGGAGGCTTATCGGGTGGAAACTGCCGATCTCGCTGGCAGGTTTACCCTTCTTGAGGAGTGGGATGATGGTGACCTCCCTCCATATCTGTGGACATTAGCCTTGTCTGAAGGAAACGTTGAGGATTTCTAGGAGTTCACCTCGAGCCTGTGAGCTTAACGCTTTGAGGAAGCTGGATGGAATGTCATCTGGTCCCGTGGCCCCTTTCGCCCTCATATGTTGTATGGCCTTCTCCAGTTCTTTTATGCTGAAGTTTTGACAGCTATCGGTGTCTGCCCCTGGAGCTTTGACGCATTTTTTGGCCTCCTGGTTTTTAGCCCTTTTCTCTTTGGTGAAATTCGTGGCGGCGTAATGTTGCAAGAAAATGTTGGCTTTCTTATAGTCGGAGATGATGGTCCGGCCTTTGTGTATGATAGCTTCGTTGGGGCAATTGTTGTCGGAGAGACTCCGGATGACTTTCCACATCTTGCTGGTGTTGTTGTTGTTGTTGTTGTTACCGGCTACCTTCTGAAATAGTTCTAGAGTCTCAATGTTTGCAACGGTTTTTCGGTCATATCGCTCATCTTGAATATGTCGTTCTCCCTTCTGTGTTTCTCTCTGGCCGGGCACCGAAGCAGAACATGCTCCGTGTCTTTTTATTTCTCGCCACATTTCCTGCATTTTCCTCTTTCATCGAGACCAATCTTTTTTCTGTAACTCCTTAACTCCAGGGAATGGCCCCTCCGGAATCTTCTTAGGCTTACTGCCTCTTCTTTCGCGATATTCTTTTCAAGGTCTTCTCTCACTCCGCCTGCTCCTTTAATTCGCACGTTCGCCACCTCCAGCTCCCATCCGTCCTTCTTGTATT
>JAYRBW010066063.1:0-28601 GCA_036023295.1 Invenusta paracnida | reverse complement strand
TGTGAAAAATTAGAACCCGTGTGCTGGAAACTGACATAATACAACTAAAATGAGGCCCCTTTCTTCCACCAACAACTCGCACTGCTCGTAGACCATGCCGCGCGCGCCCTCGTGTCCTCGATAACCACAAATTGAATCCATTTTCATCTACATATATATATATCAATACTCGGACCCCGACTTTTAGCAACCATTCACAATGTACTAGTGAAAACTTAAAATAATTTTACTTCTATTTTTATTATATAAACTAATGAATTGTATTTATTGCTATTGATATGAAATATGTGTATATTTTAACTATTGAAATGCATTATTTACATAAATAAGTGCTGTTTCCACTAAAGAAATATAGCTACCGATATTGAATACAGTAAGTTCTATTAACGAATGCTGATTACATTTTTAAAAGCGATTATGTTGCTATAAAACTGTAATATGCCGTTAATGGCTGCAAAAACCTGCAGTATAACACACATATACATACAACCGGTGTTACCTCCTTATTTGACCTCACCCAGTGTAAACATCTTCAATAATTTTTGAGAATAAATAAAAAAATACTTCACAGAAATATTTAAATTTGTATTTTATTGTGTGAAAAATGTTAAACGAAAGTAAATTGATAAAATACAATTAAATGTTTTTTCAAAGTATGTCTAAAATACTGGATAAGCAAGCAGCCAATTCACTGCGCGATAACAATAAGAATGTAAATTTCATTATTTGATAAATGTCTCAGGTAAGATCGAAACTTCATATTTTTAATAAAATAAATCAAGTTTTGTTATAGTGAGTTTCTATTGTTATTGCATAGAACTCATTTTGTTGTTATTATGTTTAGGAAAATATATTTATACATGAAATAAGTATAAAATATATAAAATTTGACCGTAAGAAATTTAAAAAGAACTATTAATAATCATATATTAATATAGTAAGTCAAAATATTATTTGTTTAGAATTGCAATGCATTCTGTTAAAATGTTATCTTGGATAAAGTTGTCCTTAACGTTTTGAAGTTTCTAAAAAAATAACTAATTAAATCTTCAAAATTATTTCATCACTTATAATTAAAACCATCACACGTGGAAGCTAATCAGGTAACAGATGTTAAGAAAATAATTTAGTCATTAATTACAATAAGCATAGTGAAAGTTCATTTAATAGACCTCTTTATAATATGAAACAAACAAAGAATATTTGAAAAACAAATTTATATATACCAAACATTTATATTTACACCTGAATGTTTACAAAATATGTTATATAATTAAAAATAATAATTTTCAAATTAAAGGGGAAATGGAAAAACAAAAGGATAAAAGTAAATGAATGAAAAACATAAACAAATAAATCAACATTATCTCATTATAATTGCTCAATACGCTGAAAATGTACTCTTATTAAGCTATATCAACAATAGGGCATTATCGCTTTTGTCAGACAGTTAATAAAAATTATAAAAATATCTATTTGAATAACATAACCATCAAACTATTTGCTTACTTTTGTTTTTTCATAATATTAAAATGTGCTGTTAATATTTGATTGCTATATAATAATGAATATTATTTAATACCTTAGGTGTTTTGAGAGAACAGTTTCCCTCTTCATAATATAAATATTATGATCGGAATTGTTTTAGATCTATGCCCTCCACAAAACTACAGGGGTACCCAGAAACAATCGCGTTTTGACGTCTTTATATGAAACATATTAACTTTTTATTAATTCAACATATATATAACAACTACAAATGTACAAGGTGGCAATAATCAAGTAGCGATAAGTAATTTTATACTCAGGGAAGATAATAATAAACAATACTATAAATAGATATGTGGAATTTATGGCTATTTTCATATCGCTAAAACGTGATATTTTCTGGGTACCCCTATATTCTCTATTGCTATTCTCTGTAAAAAAAAATTTCTATCACCTTTCCTCAGATTATCTATACTATTACTATACTATACTATTATCTATCCTTCACAAACCCTATTTAACTCTATTTTTACAGAATCTATAAATGTCATATTTACGATATTCCTATCATAATTTCCATGATATTCTTTATATTTCTATGCGCGATATGATTAGAGTAAATCATCTTGAATTATAAATTATTATAGTCTAGGAGGACTGGATAACATTTTAATAAAAATGGAAATAAAGTAATTTTTGAGGAATATATAATCTTACGTGACATTAAAAGACAAAGAAAATCTCCCTGAATTTATAGTCAGAAAATAAATTTATACAAAACAAATACTAAGTATCATGATATATTATCAACTAAACCTATAAATTCCCGTGAATTGATAGTTTTAAATATATTTCCTCAGTAGAAACTAATGAAAATATGGTGTAAATTATATGCTAAAACATAACTATGTCTGAACTTTTCTTTAGTGTAATAATTATACAGGTACCTTGCTCACTTTTACACGTATCAATTATTAAAATGTACTTCTTATCACAAAACACAATATATAAAAAATTATAAATTAACCTTGGAAAATAATCCATATATAAAGCAACTGAGGGTATCAAAATCATTAATTAAGAATGGAATAGTGTTTTGGGGCTAGATGTTTATTTATTTAAAATTTTTTCGGATTTGTTAAATTCTGAAAAGTAGAATAACGGAGTAAATCTAAATATATATAGGTATATATATAAAGAAAGAATACTAATTTTACTTATATATTATAAAATAATATTACAAAATAATCAAACCTTTTAAATTTAAATTATTAGAGAAGTCTATTTAAAAATATATATTTAAAAAGATTTTCACTATATCAAGGTAATATAATTTATAATATCTATATTGACTTTTGAAAACATTCTTATTTCTTCTAAACACTGCAAAAAATGATCTTGGTAATTTACTAATGCCATAGCTATACTCTTAATTATTTGAACGAAAAATCAATAACAAATGATATTTAAATTGTTAAGGTTGCTCCTCTAGTTTGTATTCTCTTTACCGACATAGGAAAAGAAACCATTTCGGTTACCATAGAAGCACCATCATTGGTGCTATCATCCTCCACCAAATCATCTACAGATTATAGGCGCTCATTATTTTTGCCTCATTGCTCTCCAAAGCTTCCTGTTCACGAATCCGCTTAGAAATATATCTATCACTGCACTCTCTCAGGAAGAAACAGGGATAAATGACATCTTTCCTCGAAATGTTGTGGGCAGGGGGAGAAGGAATCTCACTCCGTAGAGTTTAAGTACCGGACAGAGTTCCTTATGGAAGTCACTTCGCATTAATTAATTCAGGTCATAATTAATATAACATTAAATCAAGAACATGGCTTGACGTACTTCAGTATAAAAAGAGTAGAACGCAATCGAAGGGTCCTTTTCCTTGAGCGAGGTGACAGTTAATTTCTCATTGTGATTCAGAAAACTTCTCCAGAGGAAGTGACCTGGTAACATTATCGGATATTCTTTTAGTGTGCATGCGAAAGAAGAACATAGCAAATCCAACATCATTGCAAAGAACACGGGGTGAGTTGGACACCCACATTGGAAATGAGTTCTTCTAATCTCAAGCACCAGTTTCCATTAGCCTGCTAGGTATCAGAGCTTAATTAGTTTATCTCATTTTCTGTATGTTTTGAACTATTTCTTAACCCTGGTTTTACTATAAGATCCTCTCCGCTTGCTTTGTGTGTTTTCTTATTCTAGCAATAAGAGGCCCACATGAACGCTTGGATCTAGTCTCTGAGATCAGAATTATAATGAAGAATTAGAAGGAGGTGAGATAACGGATTCCTAATGACGTTCTTTATGAAAATTATAAAGGTTTATATTGGTTCTACTAATACCGACAAGTGTTTGATGGTAACAAAGGAATCTATGGACAAATGAAATAAGACTGTTAGGAATCCCTTTCTAGATGCTTAATAATGAATCTTCTCGCTAAACCATGTTATTTGCATTAGACAAGTAAAGCTGAGAAGAAACTGCAGACTTCGCTTGCCATTTTTGGAAGCCCTCCTTAATCGATTTAGAGATAAGTAATCTTTTCCTTGTTTGAATTAAATGAATGAAAAGGCGCAAGCTGCACATTTATCTAATCATTCGATTTAATAAGGCGGTAAAGATGATTAACAACATTTTATTTCAACATTTTGTCCTGACATCTAACATGGGATTAGATTGATTATATGGAAGAAATAGACTCCAAATATTTACTTCCATTAGCTAGTGGAATCTTAACGATTTCCTTTTCTTTTTTTTCAGCTTTTTTGAATGGCTGCTCATGCACGGTCGATTTCCCTGAGAAAGGTCAGGGTCACGTGTGTGTTTCCATTTCTAATTATACAGGGGAGGAATTTATTGAATGTACAGTCTCTTGGCTTCTGATCCTATGGTGGTAGAGAAACTAGAGGCTAGGTTAGAGACCTTAAGTAACATTTATTTTTATTTTATTTTATTTTATTTTACATTAAAATATAACTATATCTATGATTTCTGAAAATATCATATATATTTGTTTTATATAAGTATAAAGATTATATAATGAGTTTAAATATTTTAAAAGTATAAACTCAGATTGTTTTTTTTTTATAAAATTGTATGACTATTTAAAGAAGTACGAATTTTGTCAAAAATCAAAACCTTTGAAGAATTTATTTACCGTGACACTCAAAATTATCTCGATATTTTTATATCTACTTTTTCTTAACTTAAATATTAACTGTTATTTTTTAAATAATATTATTCAATAAAATATAACAATACACAAAGATCTGCTAAATATATACAGATTACGATATAATCATAAAGAAATACAATGCGTATAATACAAAAAACTCAGGTCCACAATGCCTAACACGTACTTTACAAACTATGTACACCCATATGGAATAACTAAGAATGGCCCGAAGACTGAAAGAATCAAGAGCTTGTGATGTTTCACAAATCTGGAGTCCCAAAAGAATGCTCAAACTATCGCACCATTGCTTGAATTAGTCATATCAGTAAATACTACTAACTATCATACAACTAAACATTATCCAGGTAGAAATTGTAGAGGAACAGTCTGGTTTCAGAACTGGCAGAGGCACCGCAGACATGCTTTCCAAGTAATAATTGAGACGCTGAACGATATGGGGAATGCTGCATATCTTGACCTCATTGATTATAGAAAGGCGTTTGATAATGTCAGCCATAGAAATATTTTCCTAACCACGAAACAAACATCTGATATACTGTTAAACCCTTAATAATTACTATGGTTGAAAATAGTATTTGACCGTTTAACTTAGAAAATAATAGATTTAAAAAATAAACAAGCTTTCGCGTTTGTGATTTTATATCCAAATATGTAGGCGTTCATATAACATACCTTTTCCAGATCCTGAGAGGGTGCTATCATTGGATCCTACGCCATCTTGATTGGTTGATGAGGTACGCTGATGAAAGCTACTGTGTCGACTCCTACACTCCATGACTACCAGGTCTTTGCAGTGCTTGTGAGCGTTGATACTGCACACCCGACATCGCCAGCCCTGCTTGATGAGACCCCAGAGCTAAGTGCAATGGAACAAGTAAAAAGACAGGAGAATAAACTAAAACTCAAGATGTCAGAATTAGTTTAGTAAGATTGGCAGACTACCCGATTAGAAATCCAATATGGTGGTCTGAGATAAACCCAACTTTATAATGTCATGTTACTAAAAATAGGAAGAAAAAAATCTTTTCTACAAAGCAATGGAGACATATATTTAAGGAAGAGCATATATCTGCTCTAAGCATACTATAGTGACGTTATCAAGATCGTATAGTTGTAATTGTTTCATCGATTCTGGAAACAAAAAATTTGATTGTTACCTTTAATAATCGAAATATGTTTAGTTTAAATTAGTGAGGGTGTTCTTCATTATTAATATTTTATAAAAAATTATTGACTGTTTTGTGTGTTTTTACGGGTGAGATATTAAGCAATGTGACCAAATAGATAATATGCGATATCAATGAATAAAACGGAAAAAATATGTAAAAAATGGCTAGTTTTTATATACATTTTCAAATAAAATATTATATATAGACATAGAATTGTTTTATTTAACAATGTTTCATTCTAAGAGTGAACATATTCACAGAATTCTTGACATCTTTATAAAATGTCCTGAATTATTGTTTGATATTCTATATTCTTAAGAATATGTTATGCTGATTCATTTTTGTTACTATTATATCAAATAGAATTTTTAGTAATTTGAGAAGATCTCTAAATAATAAAATGGCTCACTAAAATTTGAGTTAAAAGGAATTTTTTCATTTGAAAGCAGATTATTAACTTTCCTGGTATTAGATTTCTTTGAAATGTTATGTTAAAATTTGAAACATAGAAACTAAAAATAATGTCTTAAAAGAAAGCCCTAACGGTATCATCCATTTTATTGTATATTAAATACGTACATTAATTTAAAATTTTATAACTAACTAACAAAACATAAGAGATGTAATATACACGTATTATATGCAATAAGTTCTTTCATTTAAAAAAAGTGAACATTTTATGCCGTTATCCGATATATAATATATGCTTCGGTATTTTTCTTTCGTTAGCTTAGTTTCTTGTACAATTTATTATCTTATAAACATGTTATATTTATATGGCGCATGATGACCTTACTAATTCATTTAATATGAACTCTGGGAGCCTACAAATTAAGCAATATTTTTCTACAACTCAAATTTAAAAAATGGTAAAGTTTAAAATTAACATATACTAAAATATGCGTAGTAATATATTGTTGCTATAATTTTAGTATGAATAAATTGATAAAGGTTCGCCAAACGAATCAAATTGAAGGTTTCTAGTGATTTTCATACTTATTATTTTTATGAATAGTTATTTTGATATTTTTACTTTTATTAAAAAAAGATTTTTTTAAAAATTATATCTATTATTTAATTTATTTATTTATAAAAAAAATTAAAACATTTAAAGGCTTGGTACTTTGGTACTATCAGCTTCTCATGAGAGCACCATACTGATATGGAGGGGGCATATCACTGTTATTATTATTCAAAGGTGGAAATTGTAGCTCACCAGTCCAGTGCAATGTGCACAGTAAGTTGGTTTGAAGTAGGTGTTTTCATGGAAGTCGTGTTTGAAACTGTTCCTCAGGGCATGACAGTTGGCGCGAATGAAATAACTTTTCAGTTCCATTTTACTGATGGCTCCGTCGCTGAAATTATAAAATGGTGGAATTATTGTTAAAATTGTATGTTAGGATCTAATTATGTTATGGAATGCGTGAACCATCCTATGATTCAAGGAAATTCTTAAAAAACTAAGAAGATCCCTCAAAACTGCTTTGAAACTATTCAAGCTATAGCTATAACATAGTTAAATATTATAATATAAATTGTCTAAATTGTCATAGGCATATTCATATTTAAGGTATCTAAATCTATGAATAATTTAATGTAAGATTTTTGTATATTGAAATCTGTCAAATATACGTGGCAAGAATTATTAAGTAGGAATAATATTCATTTATTGTCAGGACTTTTCGCTGATTACATTCAACAGTTTGCTGAAAATTATAATGTAGTTGATGCATCAAGTAGTGTTTTTAGTATTTCGTAAGGAATTTTCTGATATCTAAAAGTAAGTTACAAATTTGGATATTAGGTAGGTATACTTTGTTCAGTGCCTTTCGTTTTATATCCCCTATCAGAATAAATAAGAAAATTTAAATAATCTAAAGATCTGTAAATGTAACTATGATGCATGTGTTCAATTCAAGAGTCATTGAGTCATTACGTGTAACAAGTAGTCTGAACTAAATATATTAATAGCATTGTATAATGGACAATAAATATACCGAGAACCTATACTTTGTATTTTATAAGTGCCACTACGGTAAATTTATAATTATTCTCAAATATAGCTTACTTATCGGCATCCAAAACTGCAAAGGAATCGATGAATGGAAAGTTATCAGCAATTTGGTCAAACTCTTCATGGGAAATGAAGCCATCCTTGTCATGATCATATACTTTAAACACGGCCTACAAAGTATAGACATAAACAAATTAATGTTAAAATAATCTATAAAATTAAAATTTGATTGAATTAGCCATAGAAATTACTGTCTGATAACTCAAATATGTTTATCCTGCTGCATGGAGCAATTTTCAATAATTATTTTGTCACAAGTTTCATCGATTATCTGAAATTTCTTCTTCTCTTTTATAAACTTGTGTAAATATGAAATAATAATAAAAAGTTGTTAAATGAAATTTTTAATTAAAGTTAAATAAATATTCAAAATGTTATTAATCTATTTCTATAGAATAAAATAAATAAATAAAAATAAAAAGGATCTTTAGATATATATATATTGAAACGGACTTTTAACAATAAAACAATAAGGTATAATAATATGTTTGAACGTTTAAGTGATATTGGGTCAACTTAATTAACGATTAGGACGGAAAAAGTTAGCGGAATAAATCTAATGAATCTTATTTTATTGCGTTATTATAAATCGCTAACAAGATTTTAAATTAAAATGACAGTGAAGATTAATGTATGTTAATAACATCTAGTCTTACATTTTTTAGTGAATATTTAATTATCAATACAATGTAGAAGAGATCGTAATATGATTTACGTATATCTAAATACAATGTGGAGAAGTCATCTCACCTCCACCATATCATGGACGTGTTTCTTAACGGTATTTGGGTTTGGAGGTTTCACCCCGGACACCCATTCGGCGAAGACGACTGACTTACTGGGAGTGTAAGGCTGTAAATGAAGTGTAGAATGCATTGAGAGTTTTAAAAGAATGTCTCAAGGAAATATATAGAACATAGGGCCGATTACATAAAGCGGTTCTAACTTAGCACGGTGCTAATGGTTGGCACAGGGCTACTTAGAACCGAGCTAAATATATCGTTTCACAAAGCAGTTATAACCATATAAATAGACTGTATTTTTGTTCTTTCTTTCTCCAAAGAAAAGGAAAATACAGACTATTTTTATGGTTATAACTTAGCACAGAGCTAATTGTGGAATTCCCTTTCAGATAATTGTGATTCACATCATGTACAGACAAAATTCGATTTTGGATAAATGAATGACTTGCTTCCTCTGCCCATGTTTTCGTTTAGAGCTTACAAATATGTCTGATAAGAAAAGATCTTCAAATATCTCACAAAGAAGCGATCTAAGTAAGTTATCAATAAGAGTTTGTGAGGTGCAGTATATGTACAATGCAGTAGGTATATTATACAAAACAGTAATATAGTAGTCGACAAAGCTGTTGGACAATTGAAGATGGCGCAATAGGTGGAAGTCAAATTAGGAGAAGTATATAATAGAACTGCCCACCCGTCAATTTTTTTAGATGCCAAGTTTAAGTTGGCAAATATTGCGTTATAACACACGCAATATGCAAGTTATAGAAGAAAATATTATACTGTAGTAGTCTGTGTTACGAATAGAAAGGAAGAATGGCGAGGATTATATTTATTTAGACGAAATAAAATAATCGAAGTTTACGCGTCATACTATATAAATATATGTATAATATATAGAAGTGAATTGCTGATGGAGAGAAGTTATGATAACAATATTTGTTATACCTATTATATAAAAATTACAGTTTGTTCATTAAAAGTGCAAAGTCCTAACTAAATATAAAGATTATAAAGATTTTATACATATGTATATATCGCATAATATGTTTAATTAAAATAATATAGATATTATACTATTATACTTTAAATATAAATGCAGCATATATTATTAAAGTACCTAATAGTAGGTATTCAAGCGATCCCGAAATACGTGTTCAGGTTGAGGAACAATATTATTTAAAAGATGAAGCAAATTTCGCCATGAGAATCAGATTATTAAGAAATAGAGAAATCAAATTCAATTATATCTCTAAATTAGACCTGCCTCAGCGTGGTTCCAAACCTGAGGTTAACTTCGTTGATTTATGAGTCAGTGAATGACACTAGCCAATCAGAATTGATCAACGTCGGGCTAAATTCCTTGTGCCAACCTTAGCCTTTAACAACTTTAGAACCATTTTATGAAACGCAAAAAAAGTTAACCTGGTGCTAAGTGCTTATTTATCACGGTACAAATGTTAGAACCGCTTTATGAAATCGGCCCATAGTCATGTATTTTGTTCGTTGCTTAACTCGCTTTTGCCTAATTATCAGTTTTTATCATTGAAACATAAATAGTTCTGGTTAAATATATACTTAATAGTACTAATAAAAATATTTTGTTATTAGTAGGAAATTTTAATCTTTATGGATTTTAAATTTATTTATATCTCCACGTATTATTTCCATTTTATATTGTACTTAATTGTTGAAGACGAAATACATATATATAATAACTTATATGATACATGCTTGCGTGTAATGAAAGTGCTTAAAATAATTATATTAAAATAAAACATTTCGAAAGGTAAAGTATTATTATTATTGTTTGGAATTATATATTGAAACGGAGATTGAAATGAACAATTGGGATCCAATAAACTTTATATTTTCAGGTATATATTGTTTATATTACAAATTTAATATTTTATATTTAAAAAATATGCATACAAACCAAATCAAATAAATCAAATTCAAGGTTATAGCATAATACAACATATTTTGTGAGTATCAAGGAAATGGAGTATAAGCCATGAGAAATGTATAATATTTCTGAATATATCTCTTACGTAATATTGTGGATTATATTTAATAATCTGAATAATGAAAAGTTTAATTACAAAATAAGTATAAAAATGTAATAATTATATTAGGAAGTATTTGAAATATGAAAATTATATTTTCATTACCTAAAGCATTAATTAATCTTGTCTAGATATTTTTTATTTATTTTAAATATGCCTATTGTTTAATATTATCAAATGAAAAAGCTAAATATTCCGATTAAAGTAAATTATGGTTGGTATATCGATTTTCCAGCGCTGTTTTCCTAAAATAAATATTTCTGGAAATAAAACTAGAATTATACGCTTTACATACTACATATTAATAATAAAATAAATTTCAATATTTAGGAATCATTTTCTGGTTAAACAAAAATACGTTTATGAATAACTTTATGAACAACATTATATATTAGTTCACAAATTACTAATTTCCCAATTTTTTTCAGATAAAAAGTTATCTGTGAAGTGAAATAATATTATTTCAGTTGAAAATTTTGTGCGAGTTAAAAATTGGGACTTTACTTTCACAGATAATTGAACAGAAAGTATAAATAAATAATAAAATCAATAATTTTATTCATATTTATTAATTTGATGGCTTATAATAATGTTCTAATTAGGTTCATATTGGCTGAAATATTAGAGATATACCTACACACACACCCACACATAGGTAATTTACTAGAAAAAATGCTTGCAGGTTGGGATAGTCAAAATTCAATTTCAAAAACGAAATATCCATTTACATCCCTGTATTTACTCTAGCAAATTTGTCTAGAATTGCAGGTAGACAGCTATATAGATTAAAAACAGTCTAATAATGCATATTATGAGCTATCCATCTGCGTAAAACGTAATAATATGTAGGCAGCTCAAGTGTCTTTGCAACGGAGAATATTAAATTTTTTATTTAAATTTGACGCGTTTTCACTTTTTCTTCTTCTTAAATTCACTCATTTCTTCTAAAATCTCCTTCCTTTTCTTCTCTCTTCCCTTCCTTCTTCCTAAGGTGTTGCATTTCCAGCTGACCGCCTACGTAAAACTATACACACATGTACAATAATAAAACCGGTTGTTTCTTTTACTCCTCAGAATTTTAACCACCCCTTCCTTCATCTTCCCTTTCTTCTAGTATTCCTTTCTTTTAGTTCGCAGCCTGTAATTGTAAAATTAAACTAACTCACCACATCCTGTTTCTTTAGTTGACTCTATCCTTTTAGTTTCCATCCCAACTTAAACGAGTTACCTCCGCCATTTATACACTTTATCCCATAATCTCTAGCCTCCTTTTTCCTCCCCCTAGTTTTTCCCTAACATCTGTGAAATCATGCGCAATGTATACAATAATACAATATGTATGTGTGTACAGGCAGAAACCTCGAATAAAACATGTTGCCAGGGGCTTTCCACTACATAAAATTTAGACATAATATTATACTTTCTCTCTAAATATACACATTTATACAACGCGATGGGGAAAAACATTTTAAGGTATACTGTTGACAAATTGATTAAGCGCCCCCTTCAGCTGGGAAAAAGTTATTCTCATTGGAATAAATGAAGCAATTATAGTCATATACCTTTATGAAATAATACTTCTATATATATCCAGGTTTATAATTTTCAAGAAAAAAGCCCAAGAACGGAAGGAATTTTTCAATGTATAAATATACAATTTTTAAATAATGTAGGTATCTATATAACGTACCTTCACATCGTGCTATATTTATACTAGAGTACATACAGTGTATTCCATAAGTCCCAACGAGCAAGGAAAAAATCGAATAGGTTATAAAAAATATTTATTAAAAAATATTGAACAGTTAATTAAAACATTTTGGTACATATAATTTATAAGATATATGTAATATATATTTTTTTAAAGATATTTGTAATATGGGTTGGTCTGCATATAATTGTGTTCAATGCACAAACGCATTCTTCTGAAGGTGCACGTGTTAATTTTTTATGCAAATCTTGATGGATATTTTTAATCTTTTCTATTACTGCCTGTTTCGATTGTTCCACCTTT
The DNA here is from genome assembly GCA_036023295.1 of Invenusta paracnida. Taxonomy (NCBI): domain Eukaryota; kingdom Metazoa; phylum Platyhelminthes; order Proseriata; family Coelogynoporidae; genus Invenusta; species Invenusta paracnida. Next base: position 15,833 of record JAYRBW010066063.1, on the reverse strand, counting down.
GTTGGTTTCTGAGCAATAACTTGAGGTTTGAGAATCCCCCAGGCAGAGGGCTTAGTCACAGTAAGACAAATCAAGGTCAAGAAACTGGGCCAAATTTTCCAACCCACCTGTAGTTGTCGGGGAACACGTTGTTCAGAAAATGTATCGTTTTTTGTGCAGTATGTGCTGGAGCACCATCTTGCTGGAAGGGGGCAGAATTTGCAATTCCCCTTTCTTCTAGTGCAAGAATAAACTCTTCTTGAATAACTAAATAAGAGCTTATATCTCTGTCAAAATTTTTGTTTTGTTTATTTCTGTTGTTCGTAGGGACTTATGGAACACCTTATATATATATATATGTGTATCGTAATAACTACATACATATGACTAAATTATAAAACTTTTACTATATAAAAAGTCTTTCAATATTTTCAAATACGACATAATGTATTTTGAAAGCATTTACCATTACAAGTAGCGGTAATGGCAATTATAACGCTAAAACAACGTTTAACAACAGTTAATAGTAATAAAGTTTAAATAACAGTATAATGTTAAAATAATAATGCCGTAAAATGTTCCCTAAAACACAGAACTACTTTCGTTACCTAAATGAACAGCCATAAATGCACATACATATATCAAAGATAAACGTGTTATAATAAAAATATTTGTTGGGAAACAAAAAACGAAAACCCGAGGGTTTGAGTGTCAATTACATTTAAAATTTCCTGTGAGATACATACTATAAAAAACAGAAATATAACTATATATATATATCACAATGACAGAAACAAAGTAAAAAAGTTAGAAATTTAGCACCTTTGATATTATAAAACTTTTACGGAAATGAGCTGTGTGGGCCTTGAAATCGAAGGTGCGTCGTTTTCTAAGTTGTGTGCAAAATACTGGCGGGGGTGGGAAACCAGGATCTCAGGTAACTCGTTTGAAAAATTTGGTTGCGAGTGACTGTCTGCGCTCTGCTAAGGATGGAATTTGGTAAATGCAGAGGGCATCGGCGTATTTGACGTAGGGATAGAGCCCTTTTTAGAAAATTTTCTAACGTGGTGCACGGATTGTGATTGGTTTGATTACTGTATTGTCTACAATAATGTTTGGCCAATCTTGCGATGCGGTTAAAAATGAGATTCTCAATTCTTGGGTTTTCTTTTTATTTAATTTCATGTTATTTTCTTCTACCCATGTTGAAATATAATCCGCTTTTTCTTGCATAATTGAATTGTGTGGTGATTTGACTATTTCCACGACGGAACTATCGTCGACCTATTTAATATCCGCTTGAAGGTCGTTGATCATAACTAGGAATGCCAGTGGTCCTGTGATTGTTTCTTGTGGGAGTCCAGCGTGCGTTTCGAGGCAGGATGATGCCGTTCCTTCATAAGTGACTGTCTGGTATCTCTTTGTGAGAAATGTATGCATGTATATCATTGCATGAGTCGTGGAGCTTCCTATTTTTGGACAGTGTTCAGTGAGGTTGGCCTCTGTGACTTGTTTTGCCAGAGTGCAAGTCAGCGTAATCGGACGGAGATCAGTCTCAATGTTTGTTGGTGGTGAGGTTTTAGCTAAGAGGACAATATTGCCACAAAACCACAAATTTGGCCACGTTTGTTCTCTGATGGCGGAAGAAAGAATTGATAAAACTAGTGGCGGCAGGGTGTGTAAGCACTCAGTAAGCAACCAATTAGGAAGTCCGTCAGATCCTGGTGCTTTACGTGGATTTATCTTGCTTAGTAGCACTTGGATATGGTCTATCGTAGGAATAGCTTCGTCTGGGACTGCAGTATGTGCCGGGATCTCTTCAAGAGGTAGAAGATCGGATGCAACTGCTTGGAATGACCGATTGATTTCGTTGACGAATAATTTTTTGTCATTTTGATATCCCACAATTAATAATGGGGCGAGTTGGTCACTTTTGTGGAGACCTAAGAGTGTTTTCACATTAGCCCATCATTTGCCTGGTTCGACAGATTTTATATTTGACATACACTTGTACCGAAATTTGTTTTTTAATTGTTTGCTAAACCTGTTCTCTTGGTTTCTGTAAAATCGATACATGATCATGTTACCAGTTTTCCAGTAATTTTGTCTATTTTTTATTATTTCGATGAATTTGTTAGACAACCAAAGCTTTGTTAGCGGTGGCCTTTTCACCACTTTCCAAGGCATGTGCTTTGTCTATCAGTTGATTGAAAGTATCGTAGAATAAAGAAGCTTTGTCTTCACAGGAATCTAACGAGAAAAGTTGTTGTCAATTGATCTTGTGCAGCTCATTTACCAGTCCTTGTTTGTTCGTCCCCTTTGAATCCTCTTTCTGATGACCTCCGGAATTGGCTGTTGGTAGTTTGAAGGGCAGCGAGCAACTACTGCGTTGTGGTCACTAGTTGCTATGGGTGCAATTACTTCAGATTCGTAGTTGTCAGATATTTATATAAAACAAGTCTAGTATACACCGCGAGTATGATTCTACGATCTGCTTAAACGAAGATAAGTGATTAGTTATCATGGAACTCGGAAATCGATTGAAATCACCCGTTAAAATAACTCCAGCGTTGGGGTGGTCAACAAATATTTTGTTGACAGAAACCACAAGGTAGTTAAAAAGAAGCCTGTGGTCGTTCTTTGGTGGATGATACACTGAGAAAAAAGTAATCAGGGAGTAGTTTCGTGGTAGGCGTGGAGAGCGTAGGGTAATCCAAGTAATCTCAAAGTCATCATATTCTAGATCATAAAGTCTCTTGTATGGGAAGGTATTATCAATATAAATACACGTTCCGCCGCCGATTCGATTTATCCGCTTCTTGCGTTCTACCGAGAATTGTTTACAATTAATTTGTTTGTCAGGCACCTCTGGAGGATAACCATGTTTCATTAATAATCATAACATTAATATTGAGCATGGAAGTTGCTTGCTTAAGATCGTCAGTTTTCATTCTCAGAGATCTCACATTTACACTAAGAATAACTGGTAATTGCCATACACTTTTAGTACTGTTGTTTTCGATGTGCAGTACATTGGGCTTAGATTTCCATAGCTTTCCATTGTATCTATTTTTAGCTTGGCTTTTACGCGTCGATATTCTTACAGGAATTACCCAATTACTTGGCTTTGAATTTTTTACAGAAAAGAATTCATCATTGTCGACTTTGGAAATGTTCCGACATCATTGACGATATATAAGTTTCCTTAAACATGTAGCTTCTGAAAATTTGGATTTTGGTCATGGCGCAGTGTTAACTAGGTAAGTGTTTCTTTTATAATGATCGTTATTTTTTGTAATAATGGAAAAAGTTTTCCAAAAAGTTGATCTAAATTGACTCTTCCGTTGGTTTCCAAACTAATTGTTAAGAAGTTGTCTGCAAAATGTTCAGTATACATATATAAATGTTTATCACCTTTCCTGCATTGATAAACTGTCTTTCCGTTTTAATTTGCGGTTATTTAATTCGCAAATTAAAGTAGGATGATGGTCAATATTTATCAAATTATCAACGTTATACTGTAGTCAATTATTAACGTTATAAAATTTACTCATATAGCTACTCATGTAATACTTTTAATAAATATTGCACCCTAATATCATACCAATTTGACTATAATGTAACTGTATATCTACTATATCTATATTTATGAGTAACATACACATACAGACAAACACAGCCATATATTATACATTTATAATACAGAGCGAGAATAATAAAAATGAATAACTATTTTAATGTATATTTATAATACTGTTGTGTGTATTATACTTCCCATTCCTCAAGTGAATAAGTATAGAATGTGCCTTTGCGCTTATTGATTGTCGCTATAGTGACGAATCATTAGTGAAATGAAATATATTTATTATGAGTGAAAGCAATTACTAATGATTCGTTTATTTTGCGCTAAACATGTATAGGCTGGTACATAATTCTTTGATCAATTGATTTTAATAAATTATTTGATATTGCAAGATTATTTGAGTTTTTTAATTGTACAGAAATAAATTATGTTTGAAACTACAAGTGAATGTGAAAATCTTTCAAAGTGCGGTAATGAAAACAGCTTTTTCAAACAGATGAAATATTTATACAAGATCAAATCTAGTTGTGTTTTATCAAGCTCTTTAAGTGTTTGATCTACATTACTATCCAATAGACATTTTTTCAATAATTTTTCATTAGTATGTCAACATCACGTAGTTTTTTGCTATTTTTTAAATTTATTATATGATCAGTTGAATTTTATGTATCAAATGTTCGTTTAGTCATAATATTATATTATATGAATGAATTATTAATAATCTACTATACTATACTAATTTTAAAAACCAATACTCTACTAACCATAGAGTAATGATTATACATTACTCTATATTACTAACGATAAACTAAATTTACTTTTGAATTTTTGATTTTTAATCTATGATCTATAATTAATTAACGATTATATAAATTAATCATTATAAAGTAAGAATTCGATATACATATTATATTGTTTTTCTATAATTTTTAGACAAAGTATAAATGCGTCGACTTCGGCTCAAAATTGATTTCTTTTGTCTTCAAACTAAAAAACAATATAAATTTCTTCCTAATATATATGTAGATATATATTCTTTGAATATAGCAATACTTTACGACTATCTGACGGTTTTATAATTAATTATGTATTGCTATCTACGTTTTATAAATTAAATTTATTGAATATAATCATACTTTATAGAACAAAAAATCGTATTGAATTCAAAATGACATTGTCGAAAAAGGAAATCTAAGAAACAAGTTCTAAGACAAAGGCATAAAATGTATTGATCTGTGTATTTTTATATATTTTATGTACCGATATATTTATTTTTATAAATCCAACAAATAACATATAATTCTTGAAGCCTTTTTATATACATTTTATCAATAAGAGATTTTACTTACCTGTTGCAGTATTCTTGAGTTTTGTCTTTGAGCTTGTATCTTAGCTTTCATTTTTGTGGCATTTTTGCTTTTGTTTTGATTTTATGTTTGCCTATATTAAGTATTAATTGTAGAAATTAATAAGATAGTCTTAACAAGTTAGTTGAGTCACCTATAGAAGGAATTTAACCATTAAACAGAGACTTTGGTTCCATTTTTATTAATTTATAATTGAAATTTATTAACTGTAGCGCAAACTGTGCGTTTTCAAAACAGAAATATATAACTGATTTCGTGTATACCAATGAGCAGCGCATGTAAATAAGTTACCAAAATAATATTACGCAATATAAAATAGTATAAACCAGCAATAATAAATAATAAAAGGTAGAACGAAGCAGTAACTCACAGAGCAGGAATTTCTGGGTTCTCTTGCCAGGGATAATTCGTAAATCTCCTCTTCAGTATAGTTTAAATCCAATGAGAGCTATCAAAATAGAAAACTTATAGTTATTGATTGTTACATATGTAGTTATAAGGATATATAAAGCAAAGTAGTATGTAAAATATCTCTTTCCATTTCAAAGTATTATATTTTAGAAAGATGAGGTTATATATATATATACATATATGTATAAACATAGGCATATTTACTTGAATAAAGTAAAATAATGTTTTCTATGTTTATAAAGTAATATGAAAAACATATTTATTTGTCAATTTTCTAAGACATTTTCAAAATATCATTAATATTTATTCTAAATTATATATATTTATATATGCATGGTTTACACGTGCATGGTTTTCAAAGAGATACGTGTAAACACTTATATATGTACAGTTTTATGTGATGATTATTTATTAGACATGTTTTTTATATTTATGTTTAAGGTAATCAATATTTAATTTTATTGATGTGTTTTTAAATTTATGTATCACTGCTGTACATCTTTAATTACTCATTGTTGTTTAGGGGCATATTATAGACCAATCAATAGCTATTGTCAACTATTACCAACAAATTACCCGAAGCGTATTGCAGAGATCACGATTCTCCTCAAAAGGCAGATTTTCGTACTGACAATCAGTAATCATGCTGAATGTGCTCGCGAGTTGAGCCATTTTCCTGAAGTTAACGAGCCCCTCTCCTTCAAAATTCGATAGTGCTGCATGATAAGATACTATGTCTTTGAGGTGGACCCCGCTGAAAAGATCACAGAGAGAAATACATTGGTTTTATTATTTAATATTGGCATACAGTATTGATTAAATTTTCACTAAAAAACATATTAAAGGGACATACATAGTTACGGTAAGCGCATTATTATATTTATACACGTGCAAATTGTTATTTTGTTTTGAAAATAGAATAATATGAGTAGAAAAATAATAACAGAATATATTAAAAGAAAATTGAGAGTAAACTCTTACAAAATTAAAAACGATACAAACAGTTACAAACAAAAAAAGTTATAATTGAAATATTAACTTTATTTTCACTTTTCATAATATATTCGAATTATTAGTGAATATTCTAAACATATTTGATACCCAATTCCATACATACAAACATTTTCTTAGAAAGTAAGGTTTAAACTCATTATTCTTAGTTGAACAATTAATTATCTATATAGATTTAGTTTTTTAAATACACATTAATTATGCAAATAATAAAATTCCCCATTATTAAAAACAAAAAAACAACAACAACAAAGAAACAAAAAGTATAACATTTTTATTTTTACATTGATATATATTTTGAAAACTATTAATATATTTGTTAAATGTCGATCAACAATTTATTCTAAGTAGGTACTAATTTATTGATAAAAACCGATTCACCTGTACTCGATAAAACCACAAATATTGTGTAGAAGTTCAATGGGCTTCATTAAACTTACAGCACTGGAATGAAAAAGCCGCTAGCGTGCCCCAAAAGTTTCCGGTACACGGAAAAATTGTTAGATGACGAGAGAATTTCTATGTACTCCTGGATGGTCTGAAAATGACAAAAACGACGCAGTTTTATTCTAGTGTTTTTTATTTTTTAGAATAATAATCATTCCTTTAAAATATACGTGAATTATTCACTTACGCGTGACTGTTACTGATTAACTGTCAAGTCAAAGTAAATAAAAGATGTCAAAAATTTGGATAATAACACTAAAAATAAAATAAAGTAAATGAAATAAAAAATATGTTATAGTAAATCATTTAAAAAATTAAATTGTCATAATACAAAAAATCGCAATTGTCTGAGTTGCTTGGAATTAATCTACCTAATTAATAATTATTAAATAAAAAAAAAGATTTTTATGAACGGAATTAATATATAAAAATGCACGAGAAACATGAAAATAAGACAATATTTACTATTATTAAATTGATGTACTGTAAACTGTAAAGCTGTACGTAAACGCACATATACTCAAGTTTTCCTTGAGAATGAGCTTGATACTTACATATATATATGTATATATGTAGATATTTATGTATGTTTTATTAATTTATTATTTTATATTTTATATTGATTATTTTAATTCAATATTTTTATTACTTTCAATAATTTTCAAGTATATTTTATTCTGAAAAATAAGACAATAAGATAATAAAATTGCAATTTCATTCATCTAACTTTTTGACATTTATTGTTATAAAACAATTATTTTTAATATTATATCTAATATATTATTTTGTTATATTTATTAATATCTACAAACATTTTTGCATTATACAAAGTAAGAAAGAGTAGTCCTTAAAATATAGGAATCTTTTTAATAAAAATCTATGAGAACCGAATGTAATAAGTAACCCCCTGTGAATATTCTAGGTATGCACAAATACTGTAAGAGAAAAATCGTTATGGAGATAAATAGTTAAATCAAATTTATAAAATATATTTTATTTTGCAATATTGAATTAAAAATCTTGTAAAATTAAAAAAACTGCCATTTAAAGTTGGTGGAAGATTATTTCAATATACTAGTATGATGAGTGATTACATTTAATATAACACGAACAATTCACTTTTAAATGTAACACTCGTGATACTTTAAGTGTCAAGTACCTCCAAATATAAATCAAGATTTTATAAGTTTTATTTATCTGCTTAGATTTATCAAAATATAATAATTTCAATATATCTACATATATATGGTAATAATTCCTAATTCCGATGACTATTCCGGTGGGTCTAAAAAAGCTGTTTTACTCATAGGTACAGTGTACTTAATTATCGGTTTAGTATTTGTTTAAAGTATTTGTTTTCTTCTACTCCTGAGTATATAAGAAATGTGAAATAGATAAATTCAAACTGTTAGTAGCGATTTTCCTATTTTAAATTCCACATATCTGTCTGTGTATATTGAAGAAAATATTTCTGCTTTATTATTAATATGGATTCAAATTTCATGCTTCTTCATTGATCTGGCTGCTGGTTTACTAATTCACCTGTTATATAATAGCATTGGAAAATAATTTCTAATTACATCCTGGGTTTACTTACTACGTATACATTACCGCATGGATCATATAGTGCATCCACTATCTATCAAGGAATTGACGTGTTTTGAAAGTCAGTTCGTTGATAGATAGAGTGGATGCACGAATATCTATGCGGTATTATATTTCTATCATGTTAAATATTTACTCTATTTTAAATATAATTGATTATTGGATCATCGCACTGAGTGCAGGAACTATATTTTGTACACGCTTTAAAATGTCAAGAAACGCACAAACATGATAGAAATGTAAATCATTAGTAAATTTATCTGAATGCAGACGTTCGCATTGCATTTATGTGTGCATATACCCACACATACGCACATTAGCGAGTCAGGCGCAAATACGACTCGATAAATTCAGAGTAGTTCCTACAGACGAAGACTGGAATTATAGATTTTTTCATTAAGATTAAATTATTCCTGAAGAGACTTGAGAGAAAAACTAGTCAATAATATTATCTCCAGGTCTCAACATTCTTTGTAAGATTTTGAGAAATTGTTTCTGATCTATATTATATTACGGTTCGTTATTTAATTAAACAACGCGTTTTATTTTATAGTTGTTGCCATAAAAGTCTTGGAATTTATTAAATAAATTAACATTTAAACAATAGAAAAGGATAATTTGTATTGATATTTTAAATTATTATTAGATTTCATATTATTTTTATTACTTAATCCATTTCAATCTATACATTGAAAATAAGCTTTTACGATTTAAATAGGCATATTTTCTAAAAAAATATGTTGTAATACTTTATTATATATTACTTTATATAAATTAGTCCATATTCAAAAAATACAATGGATGACCAGAACATTTTGAATAAATATACTCTATATATGGGCATAATGCACAAAATGCTACTATATTATTATATAGAATCATACATAAAAATTCCATAAAATAATATTTTAAATAATTTAAACTTAAACGGATAGAATTACAAATTTGTGAATATGTGAGCTATAAATAAAATATTTTTTGAAAGCTTTAGGTATAAATCTCACTATTATTATTTTAAAATAATTCAGTTGATATATGTAGGTATATACAATAAAAAATACATACCTTTTACATCTATTTCCAAAAAGTTTCCACACCCGTCCCCAGATAACTATGAGAATTCGCCATAGCAAACATTATTTAATATTTTATTCATTATAGATTATTCGTAATTTTCCGAACTACACGAATTTTAACTCTATGATTTCGATTATTATAATTTCGTTATTATAAGTGAATATAAAATATTATTTGAATACGTGTTTAGCAGTAATTAATATATTTCATAAATTTAATCAATAAAATTGTTTATAGGAAAAACGATAACTATGCATTTATACCATAATAGAAGCGATACACTGCAAAAATTTGATCGGAGAGGGAAATCAAAACTATACGGATTTCTATGATTCATGGCAATATTTTAAAATGATAAATCAAATTACAGTATTAATGAAAGAATTGATTTAGCAAAATAACAAATGCATGCAAAATTTGTTTATGTACTTCATAGTATAACTTCGTCTTGTGTTTCTAATTTTAAAAATGTCAGAAACTATCGAAAGCAGCAGGACCCTAAGAAGATGAGAGGGCATACATCATTATTACTTTTTGAGTTTCCGGAGGTAGAGCCCCTGTAGTCTTGCCCAGTCGAGTGATAGCGCTGTGCGTGATTCCACCCACCATCGCGAAGAATGTGGTGAAATTTTGCTGCTTGAGAAGTGACTGATATGAATGGAGGGTTGAAAGTAACTTTCTTAAAAAAGGGCAGAAAATTTCTTTTTTTACTATACAAGTTATTAAATAAAAGAGGGACATGTTAGAAAACGTATGACCGGTTGATTTTTCTTCAAAATAATAATGTATTAGATACTATGTAAAAAATCAATAGTGTATATTTATAATAGGAAACATTGTCTATACAAATTTTTACAAAAATAAGCTGTAAAAATGGGCAGATAAATAGATGTAGAATTTGACATATATCTATTTTATTTAGTATTTTAGTTTTACAAATTGTCACTTCTTTATTAAAACTATGTGCTTGTCTGAGCGGTACGTCAGTTATATTTTTATGTTTTTGATTTTAAAAATATTTAATTTTAGTTTACATTAGACATTTGCATTAAAACTGTTTAATCTATATAAGAAGAACTATTGTTTAATTTGTAAAAATATTATTATAGACACTAATAATCTTATTAATTGGCAAGATATTTTTATTATACTAAGATTACAAAAAAAAATCGTTTTATTTTACTTATTTATACATTGTAAAGAATTATGATTTAAATTTGTAGGTAAGGAAATGATGTATCGACTGCAATCTTTATAATTATTGTTAAAATTGTTGTTCATTATTACTCTATGATTTACAAATACTTCGTTAATTATTGATAAACAATTTCTAAAATAAAGTCAAATTTAATTTCAATGATAATGGTTAATTTTTATAGCAACTGATTAAACTTAGGCGTTTAAGAAGTTCGTTTAATAATTAGGATAGTAAACAACCTAGATACTAACCCCTGGCTAGCAGCTGTGCTAGTCGATTGTTTAGCAGGCTAGACCTGTTTAGTTTGTTTGTAACTGGTCTTTGTATGACCGGAGATCTATTTACATGTTCTAATGTTACACACTCGATTATGAGTATCACTACTCGTTGTTGTAATAAATATACTTATACTTATACTTACCAATAGTAAATAAAAATAGATATAAATCTAGCAGCAGATTATAGTTTGGAATTTTTTATCCTCAGTCAGTATTTACAGAAGAATACAAATAGAAACTAGGAGGATAAGAAACATGAAATACTGAAATCTAAAACTTTGAAAATATTTTAAATCTCATAGTTAACAAATATTGGGTATTGTGTGTTCACCCATACTTTTTAGAAATGTGAAAGAAGCTAATTATAGATCATTTATCAGATAATCTTAATTTAAAATACAAATATAGGTACAAGCACACAGAACTCTAACTGTGAAAACTCAATGTCAAATAACTCACACGTATGCGTATTATGTAAGTGGAACCATATCACTTTGTGGCACTTAATATATACGTATATATACATAATTATAAATCACTACTACATGACAAATTTGATAAATTATGCATTGATAAATTACACGAAGTGAGGGCAGGCAGGGCGTTGTCACTTCCGATAACGTAAATATTGTATTCATGCTTTTTAAAAGTTTAATTCCTAAATGCAGCAATTTAAATTTAAATTTGTATCTTTTCAATTTAAAGTTAATTATAAGTAGATGGCGTTGTTATAGTGTTAGATTAAAATTTAAACTATGTTTTGTACACAGTAGGTACTATTTAATTATAATTAGTGTACAGTTTCGTAAAATCACATAATATGCTTGAAATGTGTCAAGGTTCATTTGAAATATTTATATCTAAAAATCTTTTAGAATATTATAGAGAATGGAAAGTATTTGATTTTTTTTTAGAAAAACAGATTATAATATAATTTAATGGCATTTTAATGAAGGCAGTAATATTGGTTTGAAGATTTATTTATAATTTTTGCAGCATTTATCTTAAATCATAATATTGTCTTAAGGAACAGTTAAAGAGAACGTGTTATTTTAATTTCTGTTATAATCATAACTAAAATATACCACACTTGAATTTATAAAATGTAATAATTAAATAGTTGACGTGTCTGGTTACAATGACAATAAAAAATATTAATTATTCAATTTTATAGCTAATTTTGAATTTAATTTGTTATCAAGCATTCATAGCTTATATTTTAATTATATATTTTCTATCTTTTTTAACAGAACTTCTGAAAAAAATACGATGACTATAAATGTCAGCTTAGTTACAGTCTATAATATAAGATTTAAATAGGAAAAAACTAAAATATTATTCATAGAAATAATAAGAAGTTTGAGAATTAGCTTTTAATGCAGTTCCAATTATTAAAAATATGTAATATAGATTTAGTATAAAGACATTTTTTATTGCATAGAAACCATAAATATTTTTTAATATTTAATATAATAAAATAATTAGTTAGCTTCAATACATAATAGATACTCCAAGAAATGTAATAATTTAATGATCGCATGGGTAACAGGTAAATAATAGAAACTTCAATAACTATAAGAAATTTAAAAAAGTAACATATTCTTACATCATGTTTAGCTTACTTTAACAATTATCTGTCATCATTTTACATGATTAATAATCCCTATAACACTAGAATTTTGAAACATTTTGACAATGTTAGATTGATTGTGTGCTCTAATTATATACATTTTATTACTTTAATTTATTTAAATAAAAATTTTTTTTTAAAGTTTAACAGTTATACAATTTTTATTTCCGATATAATGAAACTTCTGAGGTATCAAAAGATTTCTATTTAAATATCGTGCCATAGTAAAAATAAAAAGATGAGTATAGAGTAAATAATTAATCATACAATGTGTTTATCCTGTCTAGTTTAAGTTTTTCGCAATTTTCGATCAGTTAGTTTTTTATTTCATTTTTCAAAGTTAAATAAATAACACGGATATAACGTCGTTATAAACATAACTCTTGAAGTATTGGTTCCTTCTATTCGTTTAAATAAGTGTTCATTATAATTAAAGTAAATTATTGGGAAATATTCTGTAAGCACACAATATATGAGATCAGGGGATTAATGAAATAACTGGAAGACCAAGCCCTAGGGATCAAGAGACTGATAAACTAACAAGAAACGGATGGATGGAGATAATTTTATGGTCCCATGTGAGTCTTGTTAACGGGAATTAATGATATTTCAGTCAGTTGCCTAGAAATGCATTATATATATATATATATTTACTTCATATATTCTGGGCTCATTTCTATCAATAAATAACTAACCAAGAATCTATCTAACAAGATTTTTCTTTTTACACCATATCTTATTAGATAATCGATTTGCTTATAGGTTTGTTATAATCTTTTTTAATTATTTTATTTTTATATACTTTTACGTATACATATACATATGTATATATATATATTTATGTATGTATGTATATGGAATTAATAAAATAATCAAGGAACTAATTAAAATTGTGTTATTCCTAATTAGCATCTTTAAATTAGAAACAAGGAAGTCAATAAATAATACATAAATCCGTTTAAGTTATTATGTATTAGTTTAGGTATTAGGTATTAATATAATACCGTTTAGGTATTAGTTAATCTCATAACTTAGCATATAATAAGAGTATCAAAATTATTTCATCGTAATTTCATTATCATTATTACTAATCTCATCTTATACCTACAGCTCACGCAATATATTTATAAATGTTACTATTGAAGTGTATACGACAGAAAGTTACACAGTCACTGCTTATTTTTATTGAATTTAATTTTTCTATTGATGTTTAACTATGAATAATCGATATAGTTTTTCTTCATATCTGCTAAGAAAAAGTCATGAGATGTTATTTGAAATATGAAATTGTATTTAAATTATAATCAGATGAAGTTTCATATTACCATTTTATATAAATAAAATCAATTAAAATTAGCTAAATCACAATGTTAATTGGCTTAACATATTTAGATATTAAATTATAATTAAATTGTAATATGTATGATTTTAATTAGTATACATATAATATTCAATATCTATAAAGTTTCTAATGATATAACTTCAATTAAAATATAAAACACTCACAAATGTAAGAAAACTCTATAAAGAGAGGCATAAAGAAGTGGCAGGGAGATCGAGTAAGTACAAGTATATAGACGGATGAATGATATATAAATACCTAAAATTGGTCATAAGAATAGAGCAATGGCTGTCATATTTTCATAAATTGGGAGAAACGGATGGTGAGTATTAAATCACATCATAGAGATACCATTATACTGAATCCTTTGGTTTTTTGTAGGTATTTTATACATGCATATACATACCTATTATAGAAAATTCGATTAGTTGAGTTAAATTAGGGGTGATTATACGAATGAGAAGACCAGCTTTTACAGGTTGGAGATTTATTAGCTTTTCTGAGTCGAGTTTTATTAATGTGTATGGTTGTTGTACTATAAAATTTAAATCGATTAATACTATAAAAATGGCAGAGCTAAAGGAACATTTCGTGCTTTATGTGATAATACATTTAAGACGAAAAATTATTACGCTCATTTGTGTACATATTTACTTACTTTATTAGAAATATATTGATAAGTTTAAGCATATAGGTGTGTAAGTTTGTGTTTCTGTTGCAAATAGAGAACGCATGTGTACTCAAGACTCGCAAGTCGAGAACGTTTCCGGGTGAAACTATTTCCTGTTGTTTAAATTGATCAGAATTATGAGAAAAAGGGTCAAGTCTGATTGATTTGACATATGTAAGTCAAAGAAGAAATCTGAGTTCTAATTTCATTGGTTTAATTTGAATATTTCAATGTTAACTTATGCATATTGGAGTACCGCATCTGAGGAGTATTAATTACCTTCTGAACTGCTTAATTTTATTTGTACACTTTTGAGGTAGTTTTCAATTTTCAATATTTTTATCTCTATTTTTATCGATGGAAGGTAGCGATTATAATTTTATTATAGTTTATTTACAATTAATAAAGAAGATGAAAAATATATTATACATTTCTATAACACGTTTTATGATGCATATTCAGAATTTGAGTAAATAGCTGCATTAAGTATAAATAATATTTAGATACCTATTGTTTGACTATATAGCCATATATTTATATTTATTTAATTTCTAAGAACCAAATCTTTAGAATATTTATGAATATTATCTCTATTTTACAAAAATTATCATTTTCACTTAAACATATAATAATGATGACTTTTTCATATTTCTTATCAAAAAGTTAAACTATATGTATTTAGCAACATAGAAAACATAATAAATCTTTTCGTGTTATTAACCTTAAAATGATTATATTATGAAATTCGATTTATAGAGTTTGATGATATAGATTAATTTACATGTGATCATACTGTTAAAGAAATTCGTTAAGTAATTCTTATAGTAAATGTAATATACTTTACATATTTAAACTTTCTTTGGTGCTATAGTAATTTGCAATCCATAAATGTAGACATTTTTATTAGAGTTAATTTAAATTATGAATGGAAAAATATACTGGTATGTTTATGTGAATCTGTTGTATTTTGTAATGTTGAATAATTAGACACAATAATGTAATGCATAAATTGTAACATTTAAAATAATCATATATATATGTATATTCAAATATCGAAGAAAGCATATACATTTAAAATTATTTTTGCAATTGCATCTACTGAAGATGATCAATGTTGATTGAAACATGTATGAAAATAAAACTTTATGCGTTGAATTAAATAATAATAATAAATAATAATAAGTGGTTTATTTTATAACAGCACCTTAATGAAAATCTAGGTACAATAAGTATGT